>VDFB02178438.1:0-22012 GCA_007258455.2 Sequoia sempervirens
TGACAAATTAGATACTATTGTCAATGATAACCCAACAAACAATGACACCATGGGACATGAACAAAACATCATGGAAATTGAAAATCATCACCATACTATTAACAATGCCTCACATCAAATCAATGTTATCAAAATTAGGGAACAACAAGAAAAAACACCCGTCAATGCAATCACACGAGGACAAGCCAAGGTAACATTGAAAGGAGTGACCCCTTCCATGTCCAAGTTAATTGCTATCCCTACAACCCAATACAACAAAGTGGATCAGTTGCAGAAGATACCTACACAAATATCCATATAGAACTTCTCAAGATTTCTCCTTCTCACAAGGAAATCATGGAACAAGCTCTAGTTGCCACCTTGGTACCAAACAAATTGGAAGTTTTCCGATTCCAAGCTATGGTGGGACATTTGACTACACCACACTACTTATCTTTTTTTGAACATGACAATATATTTATCAATCATCCCCACAATGTTTCCCTACACATTGAAATCCTAATCCACAAGCACCATCTTAAAAATGTCCTAATAGATGGAGAAGTCGGCCTGAATATTTGTACTTTGAAACTTTTCCATGCACTAGTCTATTCAGAAAATGCTATTGATCCTAGAAGGAAAATCACAATAAAAGCATATGATGATGAGGAGAGATCTTCACAAGGATTGACAATGCTACCTATTCAAGTGGGAAGATTTGTGAGAGATATAGTATGCTAGGTGTTAAACAAAGAGTTAACCTACAACATATTCTTGGGAAGACCTTGGATTCATGACATGCAAGTAGTGCCATCCACATATCACTAGTGTTTGAAGTTCCCATTCAATGGGAACAAAATCACTATTGCAGCTAATTCAAAAAACCCCAATATTGTAACACCCTCAAGACAACCCAAGATGATTTTGTACCGCACAACAGGGAAGCTCCAACTCAGGGTTTATCAAATGATGGGAAAAAACTAAATTCCTTGTCAAAGTGGGTTGAGAAAAAGGACCAATCAACGGATAAGGATATCGGTCATGCCAATCCCTCAAGTAAAGAAAGTACATCAAATCATACTCCACAAAACCAGGAAATTCAACTTGAATCCTTATCAAAACAAGTTACCAAGATCCAATTGAAAGACAATGGCATGGAGGAATACTTATTTCAAAAATCCTTATGTTTATCACAACTTTCATCTTCTCCAAACTCATATGGACAGCAATGGACATCAAGACAACAATCTATCCACACCAACAAAGAAAGTACATCAAATCATACTCCACAAAACCAGGAAATTCAACTTGAATCCTTATCAAAACAAGTTACCAAGATCCAATTGAAAGACAATGGCATGGAGGAATACTTATTTCAAAAATCCTTATGTTTATCACAACTTTCATCTTCTCCAAACTCATATGGACAGCAATGGACATCAAGACAACAATCATCACAACCCACCACAATGTTTGATGGAACCTTTGTAAGAGTAAGCACGTTAGTGGATAAGTCAAAAGACAAAGAGGTTTTAAAATGGTTGTACAAAGATGAAATTTTTTCACAAGCATCCACTTCAAGTGTATAGACAGAGTGGTATGGAAAAGGAAAGACAACCATGGAAAAGATGGGATATGAGGGAAAAGGTCCTATCAATAAAAGGAAAGAAGGAATCATAGAACCAATACAAGTGGTCAGAATGCAAGCCAAAGATAAAACTAGATTGGGGTATAGAGAAGAATCCAGAGAAGAAACCAAATAATAAGTTGTTGAAAGAATCCTACAACTACAAGCTAGTGACACTCATGAAACTGATTCGAATGAGTACGAGTGGGATTCATTATCTAAAGAGTCTTGTCGTGATAAGGAGATTGATGTAGTCTAAAATTATACACCCATATGTGAGGAGGGCCAAAGTTTAGGATATAGACCGCTTGAAATAGGATCACTACACATTGATGATTTCAGTGAAGAAAATCAAACTCAGAGTGAATGAATAATTCAGAGGAGAGTTACCTTATAGACATCAATTTTGCTATGGGACAATCCAAAGACATTACCATCGAGACTCTTACTACATCTGACTTTAGCCAAGCCAATGACTTCTTACCCCTGGTACATCCTAAACTAATATATTAGGATCAAACTGAGCCATCTAATATCCCCCTCTTTTCAAACGACGAAGCCATTGTCAACTTACTCTATTCCACCAATATTGAAATAGATTCCACCATTGAACATCGTAACGAAGCTTCCCACTAGGAGAGTGTCAAATTTTCTAGCTACAAAATGAATAAGACAAGGAATAGATTTGATGGTGAAAACCATTTAATGGAAGTATCATATCTAGAAAAAAAAAAAGAGTGTATCCAACAGTGAAAACATCTCTGAGGCAATGAAGAATGGAAGATTTAACACACTCCCCAAACACTTTCAGGAACAACCTAAAGTATTGGTTGAACCCACCTAGTCTATGAATATTGGCAATGAAGAAACAGTGAAGATTGTCCATCTAGAAAAATCTTTGATAGATCAAGAAAAATATAACTTCATCAAATTCTTCATAGAAAGGAAAATAAACTTTGCTTGGTCTTGTGTTGACATGCCAGGGATTGATCCAGAACTCATCATGCATCACCTATCTCTACCAGCAATAGTAAAACTAGTCAAACAAAAGTTAAGGAAATGCATCCACATATTGCCATCTTGGTAAAAGGAGAACTGAAAAAGTTATTAGATGTGGGATTTATCAGACCTTTTGACTATTCAGAACGATCTCAAACATCATACCCATTTCCAAGCCAAAAAAAACATTAGAATCTACACAGATTTTAGAGATCTCAATAAAGCTTGTCCAAAAAATGACTTTCCCCTGCATAATATTGACATCATTGTGGACTTGACTGTTGGCCATGAAGTTGTCTCACTCATGGATGTATTTTTAGGGTATAATCAAATCAAAATTTCTCTTGAAGATCAAGATAAATTGCCTTCACATCTCCTTGGGGCACCTTTTTTTGGAACGTCATGCCATTCGAATTGAAAAATGTTGGAGCCACATATTAGAGAGCAATGACCACCATCTTTCATGACATGATACACACTTTTATGGAAGACTATGTAGATGATTTGTTGGAAAAATCCTACACTAGAGAAGGACACAGGTAGAGATATTAGATAAGCTTTTCACTAGATTGGAGAAGTTCAATGTGAGACTAAATCCCAAAAAATGTGTATTAGGTGTAACATCAACTAAAATTTTGGGATACATTGTATTAGCTAAAGTTATTCAAGTGGAACCTGCAAAGGTTAAAGCTATCATTGAGATGCCTCCCCCTTAAAACATCAGCCAACTCAAATTCTTGCAAGGAATATTCCAATCTATCAGGAGGTTTATTGCACAACTAGCTGACAAAACTCACCCCTTCAACCACTTGCTTCACAAGAATGTATCTTTTTGATGGGATGAAAAATGTGAAGGAGCCTTCAATCAATTGAAATAATATCTAATGATTCCACCTTTGTTAATACCACCAATAGAGGGAAAGCCACTTTTATTGTACATAGCAACAACTGAAATATCATTGGGAGCCTTGTTAGCAAAAGAGGACTCAACAGGAAAAGAAAGGGCAATATATTACATCAGAAAAACCTTAAATGGCTATGAGATCAATTAAATCTTCATCGCAAAGGCTTTTCTGGCAGTAGTGTTCACTACCCAAAAATTGGGACATTATATGCTTAGTGATACCATCAAGTTGATAGCCAAGATAGATCTACTAAAATACCTTCTAAGCAAAGCTAATCTAATTGGAATATTGGATAAATGGGTCATGATGCTGAGTGAATTTGACATCCAATATGTTGATAGGAAGGCAATCAAAGGATAAGCTATTACAGACTAGTTAGTTGAAGCACCATTACAAGACAATCATCCCATGAGCATTGAGTTTCTAGATGTTGATGTCGTAACAATATCCACACAACAATGGTTCTTATACACAACATGGATCAGGAGCTAGAATCTTGTTTATCTCACAAGGACATACCATTCCTAATTCCTATAGACTGATGTTCCCTTGCACTAACAACACAACCAAATATGAAGCCTTGATCATTGGAATCAAAGTAGTAGTTGAGTGGAAGATCATAGAGTTACATGTCTATGGGGATTCAAAACTAGTCATTAATCAGGTAAATGATGACTATCAAACAAAGGATGACAAGATGATGCCCTAAAAAAGAATGGTTTATGACTTCAAAAAGTACTTTGTGGAAATAAGATTTGAGAAAATTCCTCGAATTGACAACAAAGCCGGTGATGCCATGGCGACCATTGCTTCTCTCTTGAATATTCCAAAGAAACAAGCCCATTATGAGTTCATGGTGGAACAATTGTTCAAGCCATCTTATGAAAACCTAGAGTCCCAAGTTATCTACCATCTAGCTGATGCTGACAAATCCCTCCATGAGAAAATCTATATGTACCTAAAATGTAACACCCTTCCTCCGACCTATCTCGCAATAAAAAATGAAACTTCATTCATCAAACTGCTTGACACACCCTTATTGTAGATGTTCTTTATCGACGAGGTCTTGATGGAACTCTCCTCTGATGTCTAGAAGATGATGAGTTTGAAATGGATTTACGGGAAGTACATGAGGGTGTTTGTGGCACTCATTTGAGGGTTTAACCCTAGCTAAGAAACTCATTCATCTGGGATATTACTAGCCAATGATGGAGAAGGACTCTTCAGTTTGTCAAGAAATTCCAAAAGTGCCAAATTCATGGAAATCTCATCCACACACCAGTGTATGAACTTCACCCTTTTGCATCAACATGTCCCTTTTATCAGTGGGGATTGGAATTCAAAGGAAAGATTCATCCATCTTCACCTAATGGACATGAGTTCATTATTACAGATCTACTAAGTATTTCATGAAATGGATTGAAGCTATGCCTCTAACCACCATCACAGGAAAAAATCTCTCATCTTTCATCCTAAACTACATCATTTTTTAGTATGGCATCCCTTAGTCCATCATCATTGACAACAAACAACCTTTCAAATATCAAGACGTTGAAGAACTTTGTGAGAAATTTCGTATCCAGCATCAATTTTCTACACCCTATTATCCACAAGGCAATGGCCAAGAAGAGGCCTCAAATAAGACTATCTTGAAGATCTTAAAGAAAACCATCAATGATGTCAAGGACGTGACTGGCATGTGCAATTGAACCCTACTCTATGGGCTTACAAAAATAGTATCTGTACCCCAATGGTTCGTGCTACACCATATGCTCTAGTCTATGGCTCATAAGCCATTCTACCTATTGAGGTTGAGCTCTCATCACTTTGTGTATCACTAAAAGGGATCATTTTAGATGAGGATCATAGGGTGTCTAGGTTACAAGAATTGGAACTCTTGGATGAGCATCATCAACATGCAGTGGATAACCTGAAGGCATATCAACAAAGGATATCCAAAAGCTACAACCATAGAGTCAAGCCTACAAAATTTCAAGTTGGTAATTTAGTCTTGAAAGAGAACCCCTACAATCAACAAGATCGAGAGAAGAAGGGGAAATTTGAACCAAACTGGCTAGGTCCCTTTGTCATTGTGTTAGCCTTTGGATCAAGAGCATATCAGTTGTCTACACCAAAAGGGGATTTTTTTGATGAACCCCTCAATAGCCTGCATCTCAAGAAGTTCTACACTTGAATCATCCATTGCATTAGAAAAAGGTCCTAAAAAATACCAAAAACATTAGAAAATATCCTAAAAAAATGGTTGCCTTGATGAAAATCTAGCAAACAAGAGTCTTGGTAACAACAAAAAATCAAAAAGAGAGAAAAATGCAAAAAAAAGTGAAAATAAAAAAGATTAAAAAAATCATAAAATTTGAAAAAGTGTAATAAAAACAAGTAGTGAAAACCTGGCAATAGGCACTATTTGTGATAGGTCAGCTTTTCCATCTATTTGAGCATGCCAACCATTCTCTTTTTCCATTGAATTTCACCATCCATCTACCTATCCTTTGAAAGCTCCATGTACATATCTTGGCATTGTGGTTGTGTCTCAATCTAGACTAGGGGAAAAATCCTGAACTCACTATGGGCAAACAAACTTTGATCTTAAACCAATGGACAAATAGTAGGAAGACAAACAAAAAAACAACAATGATTAAAGCACAACCCAACATTGAACATCAATCACCATCAAAAACACATTGAACATCCATATCATATCAAAATCCAAAAATAGGTCAAAAGTCAGTCAAAAAGTCAAAAAATAGAGTTGTCTTGTCGAACTATGTTGTCTTTGAGCTTTAACGTAGGAAAGGCTAATCTTTGATCAACCCTTGAGACACCCTAGGTCAATTCCTTTAGCGATCCATTGTAATTAGTTGTCGTCTCTCATATGTTCATATCTTGGTCCTGTAAATTGGTTGAGCCAGTCGAACTACATGGTCTCTGCATGTATAACATAGGAAAGGCTAATCTTTGATCAACCTGCAAGGCCCCTAGGATAGGTCTTTAGGTTAGGTTCTTGGTCAAAATCTTGGAAGACCCCTAAAAATTAGAAAATCAAAAAATCCCAAAAACATTAGGAAGTTGAAAGGATGATGTTCTTCTGAATCGTGGGTTTATCATGTTAAACACAAATGTACAATTGTTGTACTTTGATTTTTGTTATCATATCTCTAGAACCCCTCAATGATGTATCGAACTATAGGATCCAAAAAGGAGTATGATTTTTCTTTGTTTCATGTCTACGAGTTGATCATTATTATTGTGCAAATTGTCATGAGACATGTGGTACAAAGTATCACTGATGGCATTCTGAATTTGCATAGGAAAATGGTTATCTCTTGTTTGTTTACACAAGTGATACTTAGGTCATCTCATTTTAATTATACTTAGATGCTTTTGTTAACTTGCACTATCAAACATCATGAAAGTAGTACTCAGGTCATCATGGTATACATATACCACTAATGCTTGTGCTCACTTTCAACATTTTAAAGGCCCAGTGATGATGAAAAGCATGACAAATCAGATGTTATGAATGACAACTTTTTCATACGAGATTTGCATGGTTAGAATAGATTGCATCCATGTTAGTTTGCATATGTATTTATGAAATTTCCAAAGCTACAACAATGATATTATCTCTTGCATTAAGGGATTGAGTACACTTGACATTACCAAAAAAAAAATCATTTTTGTATAGTTACACATCAATTGCATCATCATCAATTAGAAAAAATTCTCATTTAGTTGCATATCAATTGCATACACTAGGGAACATTACAACATCATTCATCCATTCATGCATCACATCATAATATTTGCATCAAAAAACAAAAAATGACACCCATCATACCTCATTTACATAATCAAGATAATTTCATATAGTAGCATTAGGAAAGTGGTTCCTTAAGCTTAAATGAGTGAGTCTTTTTAGATTTCCAAAAGAATTGGGAAAAATGTCAAGTTTTGAGAAGCTTAATCTAACAAAGAATCAACTGACGACAACCTTCCTACAACTCTTGGAATTTGGATAGATTCACTCATTTGATCTTAAGACCCTAGAACACAACCATCTACATAATCATTTGCATCACATAATCATCATTCATCCTTACAAAACATCACACATCATTTGCATCGCATCCATACATATTCAACAAAATCATCACATGGAACATCTTACATCATTTTCATAATTAAATCCATCAACCATAAAGCATATGAAATCATCATTGCATACACCACATATAAACATAAAAAAAATATGTATCATCATATACACATTCATTCATTACATCATTTATTTGCATTAGAAAAGAACAAAAACATAAAATGCATGTCATTTCATTAGCATAATAAAATCCATCACATGCATCATATAGGCATCATTCATAAAATCATCATAGACTCATCACACATTAGTTGCATCATCATTTTCATCCATAGCATAGCATAACATTAGAATCATCATCATAACATGGAAATTAAATGCATCATAGACATCTATCATCATATTAACACCATCGTTGCATATCATATAACCTCAAAAAACATAATGTCAAAGTGTATGAGAATATCCAAAAGTATGATGAGATACATCTGTAGACATGCAAAATTAACATTATGCATCCGCTCATTAAATTAATCAAACTCATCCATTCACCAGGTAAATCAGGTCTTTAATTCAATCTCTAAGGATTATCCACTTAAATTGAATAAATTAACTTTATTTAATTTAAGCCTATCATTCCCTCTTTGATTAAATAAATCAAGACTTTATTTAATTAAATCTCCAAGTCATATTCCATCCTTTTCTGATTTAAATAAATCAAATATTTAAGTCAAAAAGGTCAAACATCCTAATCATCATTAAGTTAATCTAAACCTGATTAAATGCTAATCCTAGTCACCTGGATTCTCTAGATTTTTCCACTTGCACAAATAAATCAATTTATTGATTTATTAAAATCCTTATTTTATTTCAACATGGCATCCATGAGGAATATTCCATCAAGTTTGAATTCAAAAGCAAGTTGAAATGTACATCCAACATGGAATTTAATAGGTCTTACATGTCTCTTACATGTCCCTTGCAAAGGTCAAACTCAACATTTATTTCACAATTTGAATTTGAAATCTCCCTCTCATGGGCACATTTCCCAAATCTTGCACAACCTTTAGCCTATCACAACTTGACAAGTGGCATTCTTTCATTGGTCTACATTTAGTCCCACATTCACCCATTTGGCCAATCTCTCATCAAGAAAAATTAATAAATGAAGGCCTCAATCTCCATCAATCCATCTACAACTTTTATGCAAAGTCACTCTCTTGGTTTGAGAACTCATTTTTCTCTTCATCATATTTGCATTTGCATCATTTTAGCTTTGAGCAAGGATTGGGAAAGGGTCATTTGCACATTTGACACCAATCCACTATGGAATAGGTACTTGTTAATTGTTTTCATGATGCTTTTAGTATTCTCTTATCATTTGTTGCATTTTGAAACATTTACAAGCTATTTCATAGGGGCATTTTGATGGATTTGTGAAGTACTAACCCCTACATGAAGTTTAGTGTTTGCAGATTTTAATGGATGCCTACATTTGGTGCTAGAAGGAGGGAAAAAATCACCATATTGATAGCTAAATCTTTCAAATGATTTGTGTTTTGAATGTCCATTTCATTTAAGTCACCATGTTGTTGAAATGCTAAGTAACATAAAATATTCCTATGAACACTATTTTTATCATTATTTTACATAAGTACAATTTCACTCCTGCTTTTTTTTTTTTTTAGCACTATAATCATGTATAGAGAAACAACTAACTAAGTAATGCGAGCTTCTACCATTTGGGATACCATAATCATGCGTAGGAATGTGTTTGCAGATAAAATAGAAGTTTACATTCTTGGCATTGGTTTTGGAAGATCCAACGAATGCCCCATTTTTATGTTCTATTGCATTTGTTCTTACTTTAATCATCCAAGAATTTTCAGATTTACACATTTAATTCAAAATCTTTGTCTCTTCAATGGAGTTATTCGAATCATATCCTAGAGTCATTTATGTTAAATTTAACATCTTTTTAATCAAATTGAATGAAAAACATCTGGGCATCCACATTCCTTTTCTTTTTTCTCTCTACGTGTTTACCAGTGTGGCTGCATTGGTAGTGTCTGACAAACAAGTTCTTTTGTCCAGTGAGTCAACAACCCTGTCCTATGCAGCCTAACCAAAATTTGGGGCCAAAGCAAACTCCTCTTTACAACTATTGTTGTTCTTTCTTTATGTCCTTCTAATTTGTCATTACTTGAATTAGAACTATATAATGTGCAACTTCATTTGCTGCTCTGTTTAGGCATTAGATATGGAGATTCACTTGATCCTTCAATATTTCACCAACCTTAGATCTGTTCACCTTCCCCTACATGTGACCCCTGCATCAGCCCTTAGCTTACTGAGTATAGAGACAAAAATTTAAGCACAGCCTTCTCTCAGATCTACACGCCTTCTAAATAGACAGGTCTGAAGCTAATCAATGGCCAAATAACCCACGTATGAACATAATTAAGAGAAGGATTTAAAATCTTGAGTGGGTATAAGGCGATGAGAATCACATGCTTAAGATAAAGTCTAGCTATAAGATACAAGCAACACATTAGATGATGTAAGGAAAGTTTCAATGGTGCATTAAATAGGATGGATATGTGTGCTCACTTGCTAGCTATGTGGTTGATGTCTGCGGTTTACTTGTTGTATGTGGCCAAGAAGTCAACATCAAACACTACTATATTCTTTTTTTACATCATCGCATTCTTGCCTTCCTTTAACGCTGTCTGATAGCTTACTGATTATTTATGATAGGTAGGGGAGTGTATTGAAGAGGGAAGATTGTGTGAGTGATCAAAAAGCAAGAGTGAATGAGTAAAGAATGAAGGACGATGCATCTGCCAAACTGACTTGAACAGTGGAATATTTTTTCTTTGCAGATTGGGTAGAAGTTGCTAGTATCATTAGTACGCCATTTATTTCATCTAAGTGTTTAAGACAAGATCATTCATGGCGAAGCTTGTTTGTTGAGTGCTTCACTCATTTATGCTGCAACTTATGTTATTTTAAAATGCTTTGATTGATTTCTCTAACTTTTGTGCCACGGGACTTATAAAATCCTATGTCATCAAGTTTATTTTTGAATATACTTACTAGCTGTCTCCTATGTCATAATCAGTTTGAAAACTTTTAAGGAATTCTTATCAGCCAACCCTACTTTTTGTACTTAATATCTGACTTATAAATATATCAATTGACTCATTGATTTCGAAAGCCATTGTTTTTGAAAACTAATGTTATATATATTGTTGGTCATATATTCTCATGATTAAGAGGGAAAATATTTTAATGTCGGTTTTCAAAAGGTGTTGATTAGAAATATATTGGCATTCGTTATTGAGTTACTATTTTGTTATTTACATTATTATTAAGTTCTTTACAAAAGAATAGATAAATGAGTAAAATAATAAAAAAATTCAATAAGGAATGCCAATGCAACGTTATCTTTATTTATTTATATATATATATATAAAGTTGACATGCATTAATTTTTTTAGCTCTTATTTGTGATATTAATAGGTACAAAGGAAAATGAAGAAAACCAAAAGACGGAAAAAGGTGAAGGTTGACGTCAAGATCCAACATTGAAATCGAGCGAAAGCAAGAAAGATTTGAGTGAAGTGAAACTGAGCATCAAACTTGAAATTCAAAAAGCATTTTTTAATGCTCAAGGGCTTCCATTTCATGATTTAATTTTTTGATTTAAGCCAACTATATCACTGTTTTCTTTCAAAGTTAGGCTAAAAATGAACCTTAAACACCTACTAGATTTCGGTTTGGTCTAACAATTGAACAAATCAACTTCACATTTCCTTTGGTGCTTAAAACGAATCAAATCATTGCTTTGAAGGATAAAATGAATGTGTGCCTTTATTGTTTTGTAATTATTTACACAAAGTAATATCATCAAAAGACGTATGCGCTTCTCTCGCACCTCACGGTGATCTTGAGAATCATAAGGCTTTTGGTGACATTAAGTTCATAAATAATTTCCCATACAAACTTTGATTTTGGTTTAAAATTGAAAATCTTGTGTGAGTGTGAGTAGAGCATCATCACGTATATTCTCTTTCTTTGAGTTGTCAAATTTTGATCGAGTTACAGATTTTGTCTTTGCTTGCTTTTGTTTATCCTAGAGGGCCTGCCTTGGGGAAAAATTACTCACCCAAGGGAATGACTTAACTGGTAACACTTTAAAGCCAAGAGTATTTCCAATTGGGATATAAATGTGGGTATTGGAAGAAACTACCAGTATCATGCGGTTGATTCCGACAAGATGGATCCTAAAGGGGACTCTCACCATATGGGTCAATCTCCATGAACGAAAAGTCTAAAATAGAACCCTCATTTTGTAGTGACCAATTGATCCATTGAGCGAGTTTATCAAAGTGGTGCATTGGAACTTAGATTCCAAGAAGTTACTTGCCATGTCCGATCTTGGTTGAAATACAGAGGTTAAGACTTCATTCTTAACATACCTTTATATTTTTTCCTTGGTTGCATGTAAAATCATCTCTTGTATGAAGGGCATAGAGCAATCCCACTAAGAAAAACATACCAATTGAGCTAGGGCGTCATATTGCTTGTGGTTTGAAAACACAGTGCTTTAATCAAAAACATTAGAAAACCAACATTCATCGAATCATCAAAATTGCAAACCCTTTAGGAGAGGCAAATATCCTTGAACAAATTCACATGTTATTGCTTGCCCTTGGGATTTGTGTCCTTAAAGGCATCTAAACATTTGGATTTCATCTCAATTTGCTTCTACTAAAGTCAACTTTAGGTAACTCTTGCCTCAAATTTCCTTGGTTTTCGCATAATAGACTTTGTGGGATAAGGGGAAAGTTGAGACAATAGACATCTAGATTTAGAATCTAACCAAGAGTGTGATTGTCGTAAAAAGAATCCATTAAGCAAAGATTAAATCAATTGGACCCCACATGGCATCTTTTTGGTCATATGGTTTTCATGCAAACATTGGTCTTTTGATTTTGAATTACGCGGCTTAGAAAGGAATGTTCTTCACTATCTTGGCCTAGTAAGCAAGTCCTTCTTGGTTCATTTAGGATCAAATCAACCCCAACTCATCCAAATCCCAAACAATTATCCAAAATCCATCCCACCAACAACTTTAGAGCTTTGAAAACATCTTTCCTAGACTTGGGTAAGTCATCAAAAATCAAAAATCACCTTGTTTAGTTAGGTGTATGGAATCATCCTTTCTCATACATTTAATTGAATCAACAATCCTTTGAACAAAGTTCATCCTAAGATCACATTGAACATCTTTGGGTTTACAAGTTCATTATCCAAATCAAATAATCAAAATCAAACCCTAAGTCTAGCATTGATCCAAAGTTACTAAATGTTCAACACTCATATCATTTCCGCTTTTCATCCTTCATCTCGTCATTGATCCTAAGAACCTTAGAGGTCACTTTTACAACAAGTTCAAAACACAAGAGGAACATGGAATACAAACTTAATCCATACATCATGAGTAATCCAAATCAATTGAACTTTCAAAGCCTTACAATGCCTATCGATTATCAAAATCCATACATGGGATCATTACCTTCGACAAATGTCAAGGGAACAACAAGTGTGAGTCTACCCAATCTAAATCTTGGAACACATTTCCCGATGGTAGATCTAAATTCAAACCAACAAGTTTGTCAACTGAACAATCAATGCATGAGCCTCCAAACGAACAACATCATCCCACCAAATCCATGCATGCCAAATGTGAAAGTACCAAGTACAACTTTAACAAACATAAATTCATTGAACTTCGGGATAGATATGTTTACAAATCACACAAATGTTGTTTAGAGTCCAAACAAGATGTTAACAACTCCAAGGCAAGGTAACACCATGCAAAATCAATGTTACCTAAATCAAGACAATGTTCAAATTCAACCTATCATGCCAAATTTCAACATCACACCAAATCAGAACATTGTCCAAAATCAAACACAAGTGTGCATCCCAAATCTACATGAACAAAAGCCAAATCAACAATATCAAGGGAGTCAAGATTGAAATCAAGAACAAATTTGGATAGATCAAATTGCTACACTTACCAAAATAGTTGAGTCATTATGCCAAGAGACATCTCCACCATCATTACCCATATCAACATCATTCCTTGGTTTAGGGCTTCCCCCTTTACCTAGCACCAGTAAGTCCATCCAAATCAATCCACCTAACACCAATCGAGCCATCACATCAAATCCTTTGAACATACCATCAACATCGCACCAACATATGGTATCTAATCAAATGACAACATCAATCCTGAGAAATCAAAATATGGTTTCCCAAGGGCCTATCACCTCGGTTATTCTAACCATTCCTATCACCTTGATCACTCCAACCACCTCTATCACACCCATCATATCTCAAACCCCCACTACCATGATCGCTCCAACCGTATCTCAACCACTTGTCACTACATCCAACATGATTCCAAATACATCACCACTACCACCAAAAACCAAGTGCAATAAGTCAATATTGTAACATCACACTAAAAGCTCACCAGGCCTACCAAAAATCCATCCAACAATATCTAGCCACGCAAAAAGCAACACAAGCTCAACCAGTGCAACAAGCCTCTCAAGCTTCCCAAACCTCTCAAGCTACCCAACAAACACAAGCACAAACATGAAAAATGATAATTGTTGGGGATACTGATGAACATTCAACCACTAGTGATAGCATTGACAATCTCCCCACCACAATTTCTAAAAGCAATGATTAAAATCGATCCATCAAAGAGAACATTGAAGATGTTGTTACCCTATCGAATCAGGTGTAGATAAGGGAAAAATCAGATTTAGTGTTTAATGGAAACAATAAACTAATTAGATCTTATCAAGCACAATAGAGTACAAACTAGCATGAAAATTAAAACAAGAAAGCAAAGCAAACCAATCTCCAGGCTAGACTTGATTTATCTCCATTGCTCTTCTCCACCTGCATGAGAATGTGAGATTTTGAAGGGTTGACAATGGAGGAATGTTGAGTGCTCATTCCTGCAGCATAACGACTTGACAATGACAATGACAAATAGAGAGAATGATAGATAGAGAAAGAAGACTGATTTTGACAGAGTTTGGATGCTAGAAGAATCAACCCCCCAAATGGATTGTGAGAGGCCACATTTATAGAGCCGTGACATTGACGAAGATAAGATTTGACAAGATTCGACAATGATTTGATTTTTGACAAAAGAGGAAATACAACGAGATGAGATAAGATTTCAAAAAAGATGGAAAGATTTCATTTCCTTTTTGAAGGAAATAAATCTCAAAAAAGACAAGCAGGATAATTGATGAATTATCTAATTAAATAAATTAATTAGATGCACACGAGTTCAGTTTTGGAAAGAAAGCGAGAAGATCTTTTTAGGATTTTATTAATTAAATAAATTTTAGATTTATTTAATTAACATCGAATTTATGATTACATTAATTAAATAATATCAATTATTTAATTAATATTAGAAGAATGAATAGAAATGATTTAATTAACTAAATAATATAAATTATTTAATTACCATTAGAGGAAGGGAATAAATGAAATTAGTAAAATAAATATGATTTATTTAACTAATTAGATGATAACATGGGTATCAAGGCAAGCTTGTGCTACAAGATGCCTAAATGATGAAATCTTTGAGACGAGGTGTTGCAAAGGACAATTTTGGGTATCTACATTTTCCCTCTTTGCAGAGATGATGTTTGAGATAGTCGATTTGTGTCGAGTAACATGTTCAAAGAAAACTAAAGAGTATGGATAAGGAAAATGGATAATGATATAGAATATGATGATGCCCCCTGGGAGATGAAGTTGAATGAACGGGTAGGCTCGGAAAATGGAAAAGGATGAATTGAGAACTAAAAGGAAGGAATGGATGGAAGAAGTGAAAAGATCATTATGCTCACCAATGAAAGTGAGCAACCATGATGTTTGATTTAGCACTAGGCGTTATGCACCAAGATATAAGGACCAAGGTGATGATGTGTCTCATGCTCGATTAATACAACCTTGTCTAGGCATTATGAGAGTGACTTAAAAATTATGTCTAATGCTACAAAGGTATTATGTGACCTTAGATGCAAAGGATAATGCAAAAAGATGTGTTGCTTACACACAAGATATGAATAGGCGGAATGATATGGATTTGATACAAATGCAAAGATAAAATGATAACACACACAAGCAAACGAAAATAGCATGCACAAATGATACAAAAACAAATAAGGTATTGCCCCTGTCAAGTTGTAAACCATTGATTGATTGACTGATTGATTGATGATGGTGACTAATGATGATAGTGTTGTCATTGTGGGGAAAGACATATCCCTAGATCAACACAAGGATGACTGACAATTGATAGATTGACTTTGATTGATTGGGTTTACAACAAGATTAGGATTAAGACCAAAGGATGTGATTGGATAATTTGAAAAGATTGATTAACTTGATTGGTATGGATTAAGGATTGACTTGCATTTGAATTATTGCTTGAATTTTTGTTGGCTATTTGATTTTTTTGTATTTTTGGGGATATTTTGATTTTTTTGTATTTTGAAATGTTTTGATTTTTTTTGGACTTTTGGAATGTTTTGACTTTTTTGGACTTTTTACATGTTTTGAATTTTTTGGAATTTTGACATGTTTTGAGGTGTCAAAGGATGAAAATTTGAATAGCCTTTGTGCTAGATACCAATGACAAGGGGAAAACCAAGTCTAGGTGCAAGGGTGGGTGATGGGATAAGGGATAAAAGGCTCATGATAGATGGATGGATGGTATTGATGTATGCATCATAAGACAACAAGGATGTGATCTCCAAAGACTATGTCGCATAGGAATAACATGCCCTATTTTAGGTACAAGACTTAGGATTTTTCTGGACAAAATTTATGACAATAGGATAATGACATGATTGGTTTAGATAAATGAGGTATGTCAAGAGATACTCAAAGCATGTTTCAACCTTTGCCCCTATATCCTTATCAAGATCAAAAGAAGAAGGGTGAATGAATGGACTCAATATGATTGGTATGTAGGATGATATGACATGAACATGATAAGTTGGATAGATAAGACATTGTGCCCCCAAGTGTAAGTGACATAGAAGATCAACCTACGCATGATGCCTGTTTGCCAGGTTTTCATCATGGTACTTATCCAAGGCACCTGTTTACCAGGTTTTCACTGTTGGACAAAGGGATTTCTCTTTACTCTTTTTGTTTTATTCATTCTTTTATTATTTTTGACTTTTTGACCTTTTTGACTTTTGGATAGGAGGGGCTTAAGTGTCTAGTTGCATGAAAGGTGATAGTCCCACTAGGGATGGATGTCATTACATGGACCATGTCAAATGCCATTATGCTCATAGATGTTGGTAAGGGATGACATGAAAGGGAGATGGAGTAGGTAGATGATGAATTATGGTGTGGATTATGGAGGACAATAATGGATTATGATACAAATTATGTAGGGAAGATGATAGGTATTATATGGGACTTATGCAAAAGATGAATGGGGAGGCTTAGCCAAAAGCATGGACCATAGGAAGATGATGGGGGAGATATGTAGGATAATGAGTGAAGGGTGGGGAGAAGGAGTTATGTGGATTTGTTGTGAGATGGAAGGGAACCATGACCAATGGTTGCACACATTGTGATAAACTTTGAAGCTTTTGATGGGAAGGTGGTGTAGGAAGAAATGGAGATGTTTGCTTAGGAGATGGGTGATGAAGTGCTTTAGGTACCCACATAAACTTAGTATTTTTATGACTTTTATTGGGCTTGTGGGTTTTCGAAATTTGAGATTTTTGGATGGAATGTGTATTTTGGATGGGAGGGGATGGTTGGGATTTTTGTGACATGAATGCCTCGTCTGACTTGGTTTCTTTTTGCTTAGGGACCCAAACCAATTTGTTTTTAGACTTTTCTTTTGAAGGTATGGGATTATATAGCTTTTTAGATAAACTTGGCTTTGACTTTTTGCCATTGTATGCTAATGCTTTAGGACCTTTAGAATTTTTGACTTTATATGTAGAGGCATCCAAATTTTTATTTTTGAATCCCATGGGGTAGATGGAATGAGTGGAATCTTTATGTTTACACAATGTGTGCATTTGTTGGTCATGACTAGGATATTTAGGATATTTATGAATGACTGGGGTATTAGGTGTTGGAAGTAATGGTGGCAAAGTGGATGGAGGGATATTAGGAGTTGGAAGTAATGGTGGTAAAGTGGATGGTGGAAGGTGTATGGTCACATGCTTTTGACATTTGTAGGATGACGGTGGTGGAATTGAAACATATGTTTTAGGCATATGATAGGCTTTATGATGGAAAGTGGACTTAGGATGCATGGAGGAAATACCAACATCTTGAGATTGGTGTCCTTGAGGTGTATGTCCAAGGCCATAAGAGCATGGAGGGACTTTGACATGGATGGGCTCCAAAATATCTTGTTCATGAAGGCCTAAACCTTTACCTTGGTGGTTCATATTTTGGAGTGTGCAATGGACAATAGGACTAGGTGTAGGTGAAACACTAGACATGAGTTCCTTATTGGATGGAGAAGATAATGTTTGTTGTTGTTCAAAGGAGGAACATTCATGAATGAGGGTAGAAAGACCAATAGGATATGATGGAGGACTTGTAATGGGGTCGATAGTGGGTGACATGGGATCATTGGGATCTTGATTAGCATTGTGTTCACTTAGATCCAAAGTATTTGTTTGATCTTCTATGTGTGCTTTGGAGGCACTTGTCTCATCAAGGGAAGTGGATGTTGATGAATCATGAATAGGACTAGGTGGAGGTGAATTTGGAATATCTTTCTCATGGACAGGTATAGGATCAAGTTTCTCATGGATAGGATCTTCATCATTATGGATATTATCTTGATCATAAAAATGATATAGATTATGGATGGGTTGGATGAAAATGATTTGATCTTGATTAGGACTAGGGCTTGATGTTTCCACATGCTTGGGAGTAGACTCTTGATATACCTCTTGGGTTGCTTGAATGGAATTGCAAGGGGATGACTCTTGAAGAGACTTGACATGTTCTTGATGGTCAACAACATAGGAGCATGAAAGAGGGTGACTTGGACTTATGAAGGGAGACTCTTGACTTGGCTCAAGGGGTTGAGGATGACATGGTTGACTTGAAGGACTTGGCATGACGTTTTAGGACTCTTTGGTATGTTCAAGTATATGTGTTGAATGACATGGAGACAATTGATTCCTTGCTTGTAGCCCTTGGGTCACATCCTTTGTAGGTGGATTGGCGGGTTTATGTAATTCCATCAATTTATTTTTTAAATATCTAAATGTAGGGCATTGATTTGATGGAGGATTAGATGATGATGGGGGTAATGAAGAGTTTAATTGGTTAGAAGGTAAAGAGGCCGATGAATTAGGATTTGGACATGGTGGCTTAGAGATAGGAATTTGATTGGATGGTGGTAAGGGTGCATGGACTAGATTGGTGTTCCCCTTGTCAAGGGTGTCATTAAGACTTAAAGGCTCTTGATGTTGTTGCCAAGGTGGACTTGGGATCCTATATTCATGTTGTGAATATGGGTGGATATGTTGATGTGGCATTGATATGATAGGTAAATGGGTTTGGTTGGCATGATGATGAAGGTGACACATAGGATTGTGGTTGAATGTGTTGAGGTTGAAATTGTGTTTGGACTTGTGATATGATTTGTTGTTGTGATGATGATGGAGGGGTTGAATAGGATAACAATTGTTGAAAGGTTGATTGATGTGGACAAGGGTTGACATTAGAAGAGTTGTGATAGGTTGATGAAGGGGAAACTTGATATGTGGATGGATGAGGTTGATATGATGATATAGGTGACACATAGGGTTGATGTGAAATGTCTTGATGTGGTGATTGGACTTGATAATGTGCTTGTTGGACTTGACAATTGGTCATGAGATATTGAATTTGTGCTATGAGTTGTTGCATTTGAGGTGATTGGTTTGTTTGAAGATGTTGGATAATGTTATGGGCGCTGTGAATGATTTGTTGTTTTGAAGGTGATTGGCTTGTTTGAGCTTCATGAAGCACATGAATAAGCTCTTGTGCTACGTCTTCCAATGTTTTCATGGTGTAAAATGATGTTGATTGGATTAAAGAAATGACGATGATTAGGATATGATGTGGAATGATAAGATTGGGTGATTTGGATGATGTGGCAAGTGTTTATTGGAAGTTTGACTTGGGCACCATCAAATACAATATTTCACATGTAAATGCATGAACACACACACCAAACACAATGATAGATTTGTCTTTGAAGATTAAATGTTATGATTAAGCAAGCACTCGAATACACAACAACAAGCCCTATGACTAGTCAAGTGGGGTATGACCAATTAGGTCTCAAGCTAGTCTGTACAAGGTTGACTAAGGATGATTTGTAAGAAAAATCCTGCCACACAGCCGGGAGAAAGGGGTAACCCACCCTTCACCTTCACTTCCCAAAGGTATAAAGTTCTTTGGGGCTTAGCCAAGAGTGACGAGATTTTAACTCCCAAACAAGCGTGTCTTTCAATTCACACTTCAATTGAGGTCGTCCCCAAGGGTGATGAAATCCCCTAGCAGGCCTCCTAGGAAGGGTTTGACAAAAGCAAACCAAATGAGGTGTTTGTGATCACACACACACTTGATTCACACTCACAGTGATTAATTTCCTTTTAGAAAATTGAAATGTGTGTAAAGCAATTCAAACACTTGTTCTTTTTAACCCCAAATCAAGATGTGTGATTGAAGACAATAGTTAATTTTAGCCTCAATTTTTGATATGTGATTGAAAACAAGATTCATTTTAAGAGCCCAAATCCAAATGTGTGACAAACAATGATTAAGAGGTGAGATTAAACGAGTGCACCTGAAAGTTTTTTCTTTCCAATCTTCTGTCTATGACTAATATTGCTACTACTATAGCTTCTTATGATCACCTACAAGATCAAAAAACAATATTATAATGCAGCCAAAGAAAAGAAAAAGAAAAGAAAAAGACAAGTTCATCAGAAAATTTCAATTTCAGATACTTTTGACATAGCCGAATTAGATTTTAGTATTTGACAATTTTTTTGATCTGAAAAATGAAAAATAAAAGAAGGGAACCCTACTAATTTTCTAAGAGCTTTCTAGAAATATAAAGAAGTAAGAAAAATTCCCTGTTTTGCTCTCAGAAACGCGGATTTGTGAAAACCATATAGAAAACAAAGATCAATTTTTTTTGCATTGTATTTGACCTCCAAACTAAATCTGTAAAACATAAAACCAAATTATAATTTCATGAGCTTTCCAAAAATGTAAAAAGTTCTAAAAAATTCATCGATTTGTGTCCAAAAAATCAATTTTATGAAAATAGTTAAAATCAAAATAACTTCCACAAAAATGATCATAAACCCTTGATTTTTTTACTGTAGCCTCTTGAAATTATGTAAAAGATTTTGTAAAAATATTGTAAAAGAAATCACAGCTATGTAGAAGATATGAAGAAATTTGTAAAACCTACAATTTTGTCCAACTGCAATAAAATGTCATTAAAACCGGCAAAAGGCAAGCTATATCAAATGATTCACGTCGGGTTCACCAATGTGGATAAGGGAAAAAATAGATTTAGTGTTTAATGAAAACAATAAACTAATTAGATCTTATCAAGCACAATAGAGCACAAACTAGCATGAAAATTAAAACAAGAAAGCAAAGCAAACCAATCTCCAGGATAGACTTGATTTATCTCTATTGCTCTTCTCCACCTGCATAAGAATGTGAGATTTTGAAGGGTTGACAATGGAGGAATGTTGAGTGCTCATTCCTGCAGCATAACGACTTGACGATGACTATGACAAATAGAAAGAATGATAGATAAAGACAGAAGACTGATTTTGACAGAGTCTGGGTGCTAGACGAATCAACCCCCTAAATGGATTGTGAGAGGCCGTATTTATAGAGACATGACGTTGACGAAGATAAGATTTGACAAGATTCGACAAGGATTTGATTTTTGACAAAAGAGGAAATACTACGAGATGAGATAAGATTTCAAAAAAGATAGAAAGATTTCATTTCTTGTTTTAAAGGAAATAAATTTTAAAAAAGACGAGAAGATAATTGATGAATTATCTAATTAAATAAATTAACTAGATACTACGAGTTCAGTTTGGAAGCGAGAAGATCATTTTTGGGATTTTTATTAATTAGAAAATAAATTTTTAGTTTATTTAATTAATATAAATTTATGATTTCATTAAATTAAATAATATCAATTATTTAATTAATATTAGAAAGAATGAATAGAAATGATTTAATTAATTAAAT
>VDFB02178441.1:0-43712 GCA_007258455.2 Sequoia sempervirens
TATTTTGCACTATATCTTCCATAACTTGCCCGAAACAGGTCCATTTGACAAGCTTGATAGCTCACTGCGAAGCTGACGTGATGCCGGACAAATGTCTGCTAGAAGTGACAAACCCTAAAAACAGGATCTGGACCCCTAAAAGATAGGGCGCCCATTTGAGAATGTGCTCCCTTCTCGAGATAGAAAATTTTGATTTTTTCCATTCAGATTTTCATTTTCCTTGAATTACTTCAGTAACAGATTGACATGACACTGACACCAACTCCATATTTGAAAAGCCCAAAAACGACCTTCTGACATCACTTTAACAAGATTAAGACTCAATTAAGCAAAATGCCTTAGTGAAGCAAAATTTTGGTTTTGGGTACAACACAACACACAGATTAAAGAACACAACGATTTACCCTAGGAAAACCCTCATACTCGAGGGAGAAAAACCCAGCAAAAAGATCTCTTATATATTAGAAGAATAAAGGCAGAAATCTACTTACAAATCAGGCCCTACACAAGGCTGAATTTAATACAGTGAATAGTAACACCTCTCCTTGATGCAAAGATACAAATGAATATACTTCTTCTTGAAATCTGATCTGCTGCTAAAAGATAGCAATCTGCTGCTTGAAGTGCGAACTTCTGCTTAGAAATGTGAATTGAAGAGAGAATGAGTTGATGTTAAAATGAGAGGACTTCACCTCCCTTATATACAATGCTAGGCGACCTCTTCTCTAGGTTGGCCCTAGAAAATATAAATATTATTTGTAAATCAAGACGCCGACCTGCCTTGGAGATCATTTATTTTAATTTTAATTTTGGAGAAAATATCTCCTGCCGCTACAAACATTAACACTTTCTGTATTATCCCAAGCAATATGATTACCAAGAAATAATGACCACAAGAAAAAAGCAAAGGGGCAAATATAAAAAAGATGTTCAAATGTTTCAACTTGCTCACATAGTCTGAAGGTCCTAGCAGATAGACCATAAGAAGGAAGAACACAATAAGCAACCAATTTTTTTAAAAGCAAAAACCATCTAAAACAAGCTTTCTTTGGTTCACCAAAATTAGACTAGATATGATTTAGTCTACTAGACTACCTAGACTCTAGCCAATCAAGAACCTCTCCCGTGTCAGTCAACATATAGATCTTATTAGCAGATATATCATCAAACAAAGAACCATCTTTCCAGTGAACTTTCTTATACAAATCAACTTCATTAATCGTTGGGATGGGAAACATAACACTTCTCAAAGCTTGTTTAAGCATGGAGTATGTCCTTTTATGGGACAAGGGGATATCAAAGTCGAACCTCATTTGTTCCTAGCTTTTGAGCACACCCTTATCAAGAATATCTTGAAACACCACTATCCCCAAGGAGGCCCAAGCCTTCGTTGAACACCCTTGGGAGAGAGCCAAGGGTTTACCATTAAGGCATAAATTCCACCATATAGATCTATTACTCACACAAAATTCAGGGTTGTAATATAGAGCATCACCATTACACACCAAATGTTTGACTATCCCCCATGCCTTCCATATGTTGTTAAACACTGCAAAGCCAAAATTTCTAACATCAAACTAATCAAATAGAAGATCCCATTGATGAAGAGGCAGCCAATTCTTGCCCTTTTTTGGTTTAGAAAGGGCAATATTATTTCTAATCAGCACTTTCCAAGGTTCTTCACCCTCACAAGCCCTAATGACCCATTTGGTTGCAAGAGAAAGACAAGAGAAAGACCTTGAATCCTTAGGTCTTTCGATCCCAGTCCACCCAACTTATTTGGCAAACAACACCAAGACCACTTGACCGCATGTCTTTTATTTTCCCCTTTACCATCCAACTATAGAAAGCCCCTCAAGATCTTTTGGAGTTTTTCAAAATGATAGTTTGCAAAAAGCCAAGCAAAAGAGAAATAGACTAAGTGTGAGGCAATAATTTTTTGAACTACTTGGATCCTTCTAGCAAGTGATACAAGATGAGTCTGCCATTTTTCATGCTTTATTTCAATTTTCTGATATAACCAGTCCCACATATCTTTCAAGGATCAGGAGACAACAAAAGGTATACGAAGATATCTAACCAACTTATTAGGGCCAGTCCATTGCCACTCCTTACCCACAAACCAATCAGGGGGGTTTTGGCTCCAACTAAGGATTGTTGACTTGTTAGTAGAAAATTTTGATCCAGAAAGTGCACAAAAGATGTCCAATCTTTTCAAAATATTATCAAGATTATGTTCAGACATTTCAACAAACAATGCAGTATCATCTGCAAATTGAGTATTAATAGTTGGTCATCATTGGGCAATCAGATGCCATAAATAGGAGGGTAACCAGAGTAATTCTCAAAACATAATGAAGAGCATCAGAAACAATCACAAAAAGGTCTTGTGCAATAGGGCATCCTTGTCTAATGGACCCATTGTGATCTATTTCACACATCTCCCCATTGCAAATGAGGACCCCCAGTAGTTTGTTTTTTAGGGGTTTTGTCTTAGCGTTGCAATTTCATAAGTCCATTTCTTTGAGAGTTTGGAGTTAGGGTTTTGAGAAATCATTCGAGCCAAATAGTGAATTCAGGTTCAGAATAGTGTCTGGACATCGTCAAAGTGCTCAAAAGGATCGGAGGACGAAAAACACCATTGCTTAGGGTCAATTCTGACACCTTCCTATTTTTGTGGGATTCTGCTTTTTTCTTTTCTACTTTTTTGATTTTTGGCACTTTGGGACCAATCCGGGAAGCAGCGTTTTTGGCCTGCTTTTTGCTTTTTTCTTTTTTCAACTTTTTTGAAAGTTGACCTAGGATTGGGTCCCTCAGGTCATGGCAACATCGTTCCTATCTTCAAAATCAAAAAAATTTGTGTCTCCAAATATAAAAAGCAAGGGAAAATCTCCAAGCAAGGTTTTGTTCCAAATGTTCCAAATAAACGTGAGGTGTTGAGCAAGAAATTCATCCAAGTGTCAGGCAAGGCAATATCTAGGCCATCCACAAGTTCGCCATGGTTTGAAGAACATGGCTTACTAATCTACAAAGTCCGCCCACACTTGGCAAGGTAAGCTCAAACTCCGCCCAAGCATGGCAAGGTAAGCTCAAAGTCCACCATGATTTGTTGAGCCTAAAGTCTGCCCAAGATAGGGAATGGCATGAGGTTGATGAAGTCTGCCCTAGAACAAAGAAAAGTCACACAACAACCATGAAGTCCGCCCTTGCAATGTCCAAGGACTCATGAAGTCCGCCTTAGCAATTACCAACGCCTGATGAACTCTTCCTTGTCCAAGAGCACTCCAACTCCCCCTAGCACGAAGCAAAATGGCTAAACCATGCTAAAATCTGCCAAGAAGAAATCAAGGGGAGATGGCAAAGGATGTGCCAAGTCCGCCATGCTTTGGCATGACATTGCCAAAGTCCGACCTAAAACAAATGTGACATGAAGACGTCCAAACAACAGCAAAATCCACCCAGCTAGAAAGAAAAGTCACACAACAACCATGAAGTCCGCCTAGGTAAACTTGGCATGAAGACGATCAAGTTCACCATGGATAAAATGAAAGTTCGCCATAATTGAAAGATGATCAAGTTCGAAAAGGTTGGAAAAATAAACTCAACACTTAGAATATTTTTATATTTTTCCAACACTTAGAAGAAATTTTCAAAGTATCCAACACTTAGGAAAATTTTCAAACTCAAGAAGAATCTAGAAGATTTCGTGCCAACTCGTTCAAGGAAAGGATACTTTGGCTAAGGGTGGCACCATGGTGAAAATTAGGAACTTTCTCTTGAAAATTTTCAATGAAGATTAAGTTGCCATTTTGGAGGAAATAAAACAATCCAAGTTCGACGAATCTAAAAGAAAGTTGCTAAAATCATCGAACTCTTCAACTCTATATTAAGTTTAACTTGTCACTTTCACTTCATTCTCTCCAAAGTTTGATTATGAAAAGGTTTTGGCTCTCTCAAGGTTGCGAAAGATAAATTTTTGAAGGACTTTTGAAGATAAAGTGAATTTTCTGAGTTGAAGGACATAATTTCCAGAAAATAAAGTGCTTTTTCTGAGTTAAAGACAATTTTCAGAATTAAAGGCAGATTTACAGTCAAAATATAGATTCGAAGGTTCAAAATCCGAGTTTGACTGATTTCTTTCATCCTTCTTCTGTCTTATTCACTTATTCTTGCGAAATTTACTAAGTGTTTAGTCAAATTCTTCCATTTTTAGTCCGATTTTTCACAGACTGAAAGTGAAATTTTTGAGAAAAAGGTCCAAAAAAAATCAGAATTAGGATCTTAAAAGTAATGTCAATTTTCTTCATGTTTGTTGCAGGTTGATGACCACCAAAGGAGGACCTCCAAGAAAAGCTTAGATGAAGTTCGCCAATAAAGGATTGCAGTCGGAGTCAAAGATCAATTCCAAGTGGAAAAATGTCACAGACACCAACCTCGGGCACATGGATTTCAAGGATTTCAAAAGTAGAATGTATGGGCAAGATGGATTCTTGCCAACACCTATTGCTCGCCGGATGCTGAGAAATGGCATTGTCCAAGCGGATGGATTTCCACCGGCTATGGAGTGAGCTAAGTTGATGATCGAGTGTGCCATACATTATAATGCACAAGAAAGAAAAATTATTGCGCCAGATGGGAGAGTATTGGCTCACCTTGGAGAGTTAGCCATTCAGGAGGCATTTGGGATACCAAATTACAACTGGACTTCCTATAAAACCAAAGAAGACACCATAAAACTTTATGAGGACCAGCTTGAGCTCTGTGCAACAAATGTCAGTAAGTTGTGGTTAGAAAAGCCAAGGCCTTCCCTCAAGAAAGTTCCAAAGAAGTTGCTTCGTACTAACTTCAAAGAGGAGTATGGTGACATCATTTTGCTGTTAAACAGAGTAATGGGCAGCCCTCAGGGTACGCCATTTGAAACCTGGATGTACTATTTTATTGATGAGATCACCTTAGGTGTTAAAATGTTCAATTGGTCTAGGATAATCAGCAATAATCTTGATGAACAGCTAAAAATTTTGGAAAGGACGAAGTCTTTTTACATGAGCTCCTACATTGTCTACTTGTTGGCTAGAAATTACAGATACACAAGATTGATTTGTAGAGGCGTGGTAGGTAATGGCGAAAATGAGTTTAAGTCCTATGACTGTTATCCACAGCTGCAGCTTAGCGAGAAGACCCACTTTAGAAGGGTAAATGATTCCTTCTTGATGTACATCACCAGGACATTGTAGGGAGGAACTCATCAGAGGCTCACTCAAGAGGCCAAGAGCTTGATAAGCAAGTATGGATCCTGGTTTATCCAGTATCCAAGATTCACGTATATAAGAGTTCAAGGATTTACTGGATGTCCTTACCAACTTCCGATTTACCCTACCAACAGAATGGTCTTGCTAGAAGTCCTTAGACAATTGGAAACATATTAGGGCTTCCAGAGAACAAAGCAAAAAGCGGCCATTTCCTTTCCATTTTTCATTGGAAATATGTTGGAGTCTTGCCCAATGGCACAGGCAGTAGAGAGTGCCAGGTTGGAAATGCAGTGGTATCCATTCACATCTTACCAGTCCAAGGCTGATTTCAATCCTCACAACCATATTAGGACAGTGAATGGAAAGAAGTATAGACATAAGGTAGACCTGGAGGATTTTTGGGCAAATGCTACGGTTGAGTTTGATATCAGGAAAAGACTATGGTCTAGATTGCCAGTAAGCTTGATCAGAACAACTGAGCTTTTCCGTGTGCCTGACCAGTTAGAGGATGATGGAGAATATGTTTAGCCACGCTATGATGAGAATTGGCCTCTTCATCCTGTGAAATGGTCAGAACTAGAGCTCGCAGATCTAGCCACCTTGATGAGGCCAGTTGTTAAGTATTCACAGTGGTCGGTTGATCAACAAGTCCAGGGGCTAAGGCGAAGAAATTTGACCCTCACTTATAACTTGATGGGTGAAATGGAATCATATTCTTCAAATGCAGGAGTGTCCCAAAGTGCCAAACTAATTGAAAGCACTAATTCTAGGAAAAGGAAGGAAGCGGTTGATGACACCACAAGGTCGAAGGGGAAGAAAATTGTAAGCGAGGAACTTGTTCAGAAGAAGCAGAGATCAGAGCCATCCCATTCTACCACGTCCAGGAATGTGAACGAGGTATTAACTATTGAGGATGAGTCATTGGCTGAAATAAGGATTCCTTCTCCAATCCATGAGGAGAATATTGAATCAATCCGTCAGGACAATGATGAACCCCCATCTCCTACAGGCATGAAAATACTTGAACCAGAAAATGAGATGGATATTCTGGATGAGGAATTTCAAGAGGGAATGATTTCTGCTCTTAGAGGAGTTCAGGATATTCCATGTGAAGAGAGTTTTATGAAATTGTTGCTTAGAGCTACTTGGATAATAGAAGTTCATGTTGCAAGTTTGCTTTGAATCCTTCTTGTTATCATGTGGTTGCATGGTTGCATATCTCCTTCAACATAGAATAAATTTAGAATAGAATTTGATTTGCACGCTTGTTAGATGAATGAAAGATTTGATAGTATGGATTGGTGAAACTCTTGCTCATACTTTCTTTGAATGAATGATTTTTGTTCAATGTGTAAAGTTAGCCTGAGCCTATATTGTGGATGCTTTAACTTCTACTTTGAATAAAATATTGTTCTATTGATGGTATTATTCATTGTATGAAAATCTTGAGCACAACCCTAGAAGATTGCACTTACTTTGTGTAGTTGTCATTCATGTGGCGAAGCAAAGTGTTGTTATTGGTTTCACCTAGTCTTTACCGTCTCTTGAGTTCTTAGAAGTAGCATAAAACTTCTAAACCCTTATCCTTTTGTTTTTTTTTGAAATTCCAAAACTAAAATCCAAAAAAAAGAAAGAAAAAAAGCATTTACTGTCAAATTCGTCTAAGTCCTAGCTTGTGAATGATTTTTCAGCGTAAGTCCCCCTTGTATTTCAGCATACATAACCAAGGCAGCTATCCAACATAAAGTCGCCCGTTCGCACATATAAACCTTGGAGTTGCCATGTGGTCTTTCTTGCAATCTTGGCACACCTAGTGATTTTGTTCAAGAGAGGGTAGAGTGTCCTTGACATTTTATTCTAATGTTCGGTGAATGATAAAACGTACACCAACAGGACCTTTGGAGAAGGATAGGCTTAGTAAGCTCACCATTAACATCAATTTGAGTGGAGGACTCATTGAACAAAATATTAATCCATCTACAAGCTTTTGGTGGGAATCCAAAGGCCTTTAGTATGTCAATCACAAATGACCATTCAATTCTGTCCTAGGCTTTTCCAAAATCCAAAAGAATCATTGCAACATTCTGGTTATTATATTTAACCTAGTGCATACCCTCCCAATTGGTAATCAAATTCTCCATTATATACCTGCCCCTAATGAACCCAGTTTGTGTGACTGAGACGAATTTCTTCAATATTCCTGATAGTATAGCAGCTAGGGTCTTTGCAAGAATCTTATAGGAAACATTCAAAAGAGTAATAGGCCTCCAGTGTTTTACCAAAGTTCTATCCCCATCCTTTGGGATCAATTGAATTATGCCTCTGTTTATATTTATACTCAAGGAATTGTTTTGGAAAGCCTCCTTGTAAACCTCGAGCAACTCTGACCCAATCCAATCGATATTAGCTTTATAGAACTCAGCTATAAGACCATCAATGCTAGAGATTTACCATTACCATGTAAGATCCCCTCTTGTATTGGATGATATTTTTCAATTAACTCAGTTTGACACATGTAGACATTTTGTCAAACATATAGCATGCTTCCAGACTGAGTTATTTTTCAGATATTAAGTGATTGGAAAAGCACATACATTAAACTCAACAAGTAGCCAGTTTCATGTATCACTCCATTTCAGATATAAATTTATCCAATACATCAAAAATGGACTTATGACCATTCATAATAATATTTTTGTTCAACAGCAGCAATAACAAATACATATCAGATTTTCGAAGTTACAGATTGGAGTATTGAGATACCATTTTTGCAAACACCTATGTGAATAGCAACCTCATGTAGTGCCATGCCCACCAGAAATAAGCACGGCCAAGGTAAGAGAATTGGCGGCTAGAATAACAAGCGCCTATCACCAAGGAACCATGCCAACAAGTAATCACATGGCCAGCAGAAATAAGCACGACCAAGGTAAGAGAGTCGATGACTAGAATAACAGGTGCCTATCACCAAGGAACCACACCAACAGGTAATCACATGACTAGCAAATGTCACGCGCCCTCCTGCAACTCCCACGCCTTTGGTAAAGGCTCATGACTCTACATGATACTGATATGCCTCCTTACTACCGACAAACTCTTGTGCATCAGTAAATGAGGTCACGGCTCATGAAGTTCCCACTATGCAGGTGTCCCAAGTCTCATGAGCCCCTTCTCCCACTTTCTTCAACTTGTGCGATAGCAGATTGGAGTTATAAATGTAACCACAGCTCTACTAGGAAGTATTATTGATAATATAAATCGCTCCAAGAGGAATAACTAACACATATGCCCAACAATATATATATTCAACCTTTCAAGTCGTCCAATCTGAAAATATCTCCACCTCTAAAAGCAAGAAAAGCTATCATTATTATTCAAATTTGTCTTGAAAGGAGATCCACAAATTTGGCAATGTCGTACACCTGTGAAAGACCTATATGATATCTCCAACCTAACCAACTAGGGTGGATTAGTCTCACCACCGATCCCAGTTGCCCTAGGGTTTCCGTCCCAGAGCCAAGAACTCGAAAAAGCTCTTCAAAATATCAATTAGAGAAAATAAGCAAGCATGATGCAAATGAGCTCTAAACTTCACTTTTAATACGCTTTGCCCTTTTCCCACTCAAATAATAAAATAAAGCGACTTTATAAAGTACCCTTTTAAATATTTCCCCAAAGTCACTTTATAACACCTTTTAATCTAATTATTTAATATTACCTTATAAATGTACTTTTTCCTCTAGGCAACATTAAATAATTAAATTAATCAATTCCATTTATTCAACTATAGCCTACGGGAATTAAATAGGCTAATAAGTCCACCTAGAGTGGGAAAGGGACATTACATACTAAGAGAGCGGATAGTTTGTCCAATTTCTTCCACTGAAATATCTCTATAAAGAGCTTGGGCATCTTCCAAAAAAGTCTTATTTGGAATAGTTTTTTGACAGAAAAGCCTTGCTTCCTTAGCCCTAGAATTTTCCTCAGAAGAAAACAAAGTGAGAAAGAAGGAATAGAAGGCCTCCTTCATAAAGTTACTGTCATTTGAAGAAGTACCATTACCCTCAATTGGCCCAATTTCCTCCCTCTTTTGTCTAAATCTGATTAGGTTAAAAAGTACTTAGAACATCTATCCCCCTCCTTCAGCCAATTCATCTTGGCCCTAATTCTTGCACCTTGAAACCTATAGTTTTGTACTTTCCTTAACAGTGACTTAGTTCTAACCAATTTAGATTCAATTGACAAATCACTTGTATTACCTTGAATTTGACTTTCTAAATTGAGTAGCTTCTCTTGAAGTAGAAATTCAAGCCTCCTATCTATACCCTTCTTTTTTCCCACCACATTGAAAATATTACATGAACACTTTTGAGTTTTGACCATTTAAGATAGTCTAATAAATTTTGACAAAAGGTGTTTTTCATTTTCCACTTGTCCTATAGAGAATGGATCCTCACATGTCCAGCCTTTGATGTGTGGACCACATCCTACACAGCTTCCCTAAGCTTGAAAGACAACATCTGATACCTTGGAGATAGGCTCTAGTTTGTGCAGTTTGGAGAGGATTTACTTTGTCTTAACAAAGGCAAGATTTTTCTTTAGCTTGTGTGCCCTATGTGGCATCAATATCACAACCAATGGACTTTGTGGTAAAGTTGCAATCGCTCAGGGTCCAAACCTACAAAAACAAAACTACACATGACACACACTTCAAATCAAAACACAACTAATGGAACTCTTTTGGATGATGCAAGATTTCCCAACCCCTAGGATGCTCCAAACTCAAATGGTGAAGTCTAAATTTGTATAAGTTCATATTGAAAACTCACTAATTCCAACAATTCATTATTATCAATTACTTTTTCAGCAAATACAGGCTCTTTTCTTGAGGTGGGATTATTTTAAAAAATTAGTTTTTATTTAGAGTTAGCAAGAAATTCATGTTTGTTGCTTTAGGAAACGTTGCGGAAGGAGTCTTCTTTTTTGTCCATGATGTCAGTTATCATTTTTCGTGTCGTTGAGCAATAGGTTGTACTCTGTTTATAGACTGGCTAGAACACATTTGCTTCTTTTTCAGTTCTTATGCAGAAGCAGCTTGTCTCTAAACTATCATATGAGATGGCCATAGCACTTTGTTCCTTGTTTCAAAATAATACATGCAAGGAATAGGGAAATATGATTCTGATTGATTTATTTTATCTGATTTATACTGATAATTGTGTTGGCAGGAAAGGACATGGCAAATAGTATCATATCGAGTAGGCTTGCAGCATGTGTCAATCAGGTTTCTGGTTGGTATTGATTTGAAACTTATGTTTTTTTTCAGTTTTAGCTTTGTAGTGTTGTTTTGGACCAGAAATAGAACAAACTCTGCACATAGAGAATTAGCTTCTGTGTTTTAACTAAAGAAAATTGCAAGTCTTGAATTTTCATTGACATAAGGAAATTGGGGTAAATTTTGGGAAAAAATCAATAGTATTCTGCAGCCAAGTGTTGAGAGCTGTTTTCCCAGGTCTTTCATAACACTAATTTGTTCTGGATACTTTTGACATTACAAATTTGCATGTTACTTCATGTATACTCTTCTTTTCCCTTCATTGCTCAATAAATAAAATTTATTTACCATGCAGGTATTGAATCAACGTATTGGTGGAATGGAAAGGTATCTTTTAACTTGGAATATACTCAACTATATTTAATTATTCACACAAATGACAGATATCTGATCAGTATCTTACACAATTGCAAGAATTTTATTCAAATCACGGATTTAGAAATGAAAAATTCAAACTATTCAAAATGAATGATTTATCAAATACAAGAACTTGTTAATCTTAGTTTCATTGACTAAATGTGCTTAAAGGATATTGGAATATTTATGTGAGACTTATTAAACATAGTTATCTCAAAGAAAAACTGTATCATAATCATGCATCGTCATGTCTTGTCTAGTTATTGCATTATTTAGTAGAAAATTCTGTTTGTACAAACTTTTCTCGTGCATGATTATCTGCATTAACATTGTAGTTTATCTAAAGTAATTGGAAACCACAAATGAATTGGATTAAGGAACATAATACAGTTTAATGATGTTCAAATGTTCTGTAGTTGGTAGCTTTCCACAAGGAGAAGCCCTGGAACAATCAGGACTTTGAAATTCGAAGTCTTCTATGAAGAGGCTTGGGAGTATCAATACTTTGGTTGTGAAGAGCAACTCATGTCAATGTAAGTATGTGCATAAGCAGTAGTGGTTCTCTCAATTATAGTAACAAAACACATAAATTAAACAACGTAAGCTGGTGCAAGCCTGGATTATGGATTGATTAATCTTTGACCAAGTTTCTAGGATGGGGACGGCAAGGGATGAGGGTACAAGTTTCAAGGACGAATTTTTCGGAGGCCATTTTACGGGATGACAAGGAACGTGGGGACTCATTTGGGGATGGATTTTTTGGAGATCATTTTAAGGGACAGCAAAGGGGATGCCTATTAAAAAAATAGAGAAATCTTAAAAATATAGGGAAATTTCAGATATTCATATAATAACATTGATAAGGCATTCATCATATAAATTATAGATCCTTAATACATAACATTTACAACAAAATGCCCAAAGGCTGCAAGTTTCAACTACAAAATGACAAAAACATAGAAAATATACTGCTATGCCTGAGCTTTCAAAGAAATGAATCTATCTTCCTTGTTTCAGGATTGTAGTGGTTGATATGAGTGACAATTAGTTCCTAACTTTGTATTGAGATCAAAAAGGAGGTTGCCTCAATAGATTGAAATCTATGTCGTTATATGTTGCACACCATCAATTTTGTGACTGCAAAAACAACTAAAAACTGTTGTTTTCAGTCATAGGAAACCACTATCATGGGACTGAAACACCACCTTGAGAGGTACAAATAGAACTTGAAATCCTAGGCATTGTTTTGTCTAATTTTCTCTTGAAAACCTATTTTGTCAACAAAAATGGCTAAAAACTACATTCAAATCTTGCAGAGTCAACCTTAACAACATGTGACTGTTGTACACCATAAAGGAGCTTGAAAATCTGTTGTTTTGCAAACTAAAATCTCTCACTTAGGGTTGAGAGTGGTGTGGGGGCCCACAAAAGAACAATTAAATATTTCAAATTCATTTTGGACCTTTTTTTTAAATTAAGTGTAATGCAAGGGAATGGTTGATTGTCCCAGGATGACCAGGGAATGTCTTAGGGATGACCAACCATCCCCATGAAGTTCCCACGTTTTCGGGATGTCAAGGCCAAAAGAATTGATTGGGGATAGGGTGGATATTTTTGAGGTGTCCCCGCATCTTGAGAACATTTGTGGTATGTTAATGTGTCAAAAAATGTCAAAGAACATAGTGGATTCATAGTTTTGGACTAAGTTACTGGGTTCCTCTATTTTTAATTGGGTACGGATATCGGTTCGGTCTAGGTACTGATCCGGTCTCTTTTTGCACCTGAGTATGCCTAGGGTACCACCTAGGCACTCAGGTTCCCTATGGGTGAGAACCCAAGAGCCCAGGTGGTACCTTGGGTGTTCCCAGGTTGAACCCAGGTGAACCTCCACATACCTATGGCTAGGGACGCCCAAAAAGCATCCATTTTAAATTTAAAAATAATATATTTAAACACGCCCTCAAATGCATCATTTCGCCCTAAAACAACACTATTTGGTGTTTGCAACTCATTTGACAAACACAAAACACCAAAAAGACCATTTTTTTTCTCCAAGCTGCCATTGTTGGGTTTTGAAGGTTGCTTCATTTTTTTCAAAGGTGAGGACTATGAGGGAGTAAGACCTACACCAAAAGGTTAGGAATCACTGCATAAGGAAGATTTAGCTATCAAAGGTGAGTAAATCTTTCATTTTTTTCAAGTTTTCAATAATTTTTCAGGTTTTTTTTTCAAACTCAAGTTTAAAAAAAAATTAGTAAGTTTTGAATATTTTTTGCACTTTTTATGCATAATAAGGGGTTATAATGTCAATTTTTTATTTTTTATTTTTTCAATTGTAGTCTTGTTAATTTGTAATTTTTTTTATTTTAGGTTCATACGGAATGGCTGGAAGTTGTAGTTCGGTTGCTCAAAATGCAAAGAGTTCTTTGAAATTTGATACAGCGTCACCTCTTTGCCAACATAAAACAATGATTCAACAACTTCTTGGTGGTGGGATTTTCTTTGGCATTGTAACCAATGTCGAAAAGAGTATAAGAGCTCATATTTTCGTGTGAAAGCTCACTACTACACCATTCCTTTACAAGCAATAAAAATTTGTCCTAGGCCAAATAAGAAAAGGTTGCCAAAGGAACAAATATTGGCTTAAATTAAAGAACAAGAGGATGCCAACATGACAAGTAATAAATTAAAGGCTCTTGCACATCCTCTTGCCAAGAGAAGCTTGAAAAAACCTACTAGTGGCTTCTCACAACCGTATGTTCCACATCCTTTCATGCCAATGCCACCATCTTTTGAAGAAGAGAATGTTTTGGTTTCACGAAAAAGAGGCCCATTGGACAAGGCCTTCAAAAGTGAAATTAGGGAGGTTGCAAATTAGAGCATTGTTGGTTGCATTTATGGCAATGGGCTTCCTTTCAGCATTGTTAGATCACCTTATTGGCAGGATATGGTGAAGACCCTTTGCAACACACCTCCTGATTATGTTAGTCATGGGTATGAAAAGGTGTGAACCACCTTATTGGCGAAGTAGAAACTTTTTGTAGAGACATCATTGAGAGTAATCAAGGATACATGGCCCGAAATAGATGTGTCCATCATTTCTGATGGATGGAAAGATTGCAAAAATAGACCATTGATCAATGTTATAGTAGTGTACCCTAAAGGGGCAATGCTTTTGAAGGAAGTGGATTGTGAGGGAAAGTAAAAGATGCAAGTTTCATTGCCAATATCCTCATAGAATCCATTGAAATGGTGGGGTCTGAAAATGTTGTCCAAGTCATAACGAACAATGCTAAAAATTGTAGGGTAGATGGGTCTATAGTGGAGGGTACAGATACTCACATTTTTTGGACACCATGTGCAATCCACTCACTCAATTTGATATTGCAAAAGATTGGCACACAAATTGAGTGGGTCAAACAAATCTACACAGAAGGTGAGGAGATCCAAATGTTTGTTACTAATCATCATATGTCATAAGACATCTTCAAGACCTTCTCCAAGTTGGAGTTGTTGAAGGTAATTTAAATTTTATTTTTTAATATATTTTTTTATTTTTTTAATTTCAATTTTTTATTGTTGATATGTGACATTTTTTTATACCATGTTAGGTTGTTGAAACTTGATTTGCATCTCACACAATCATCTTAAGATGACCTGTGAAGGTGCGAGAGGCCTTGAGTTCCATGGTCATCAACATCTTGTGGAGTGTATGGGGGTAGTCAAGCACAAAAAGAGCCCAAAAAGTAAAAGCACTGATCCTAGATGATGAGTGTTGGGCTCGTGTGGAATATGTTTTGAATTTCACCAAGTTCATCATGAGCATGATTAGGTACATTGATATTGATTGCCCATGTTTGGGTGAGATTTATGATGGCATGGATTCCATGGTGGAGAAAATAAGAGCAATAATAGAAGCCAAGGAGCATGACCCAACATAAGCATTTTTCAAAATTGTGCAAAAGATTATTGTTGACCGTTGGAACAAGATGACCACCCCCTTACATCTCTTAGCATTTGCATTGTCGCCAACAAATTATAGCAAAGAGGTATTTTCATTGCCGAGGAGGGTGCCACCATATAGGGATGGGGAGGTTGCTACTAGCTATAAGGCTACATTTAGAAAGATATTTTCAGATGAAGATATCCAAAGTATTGCCTTGAGCGAGTTTGATCAATTCATATCTTCAAAAAATCATGATACTTCTTCTCTTCTAGACAAATATAGGAAAAGTGTTGATGAGTGGTGGTATCTACATGGTCAAGGCTCCATTTAATTGTAGCCTCTTGCAATTAAAATACTCTCCCAAGTATGTATCATTTTATTTATTTATTTTCTCGTTTTTCATTCAATGCTATTATGCTATATATTATATTTTTATTTTATGATAATATAATTTAATAATTTATGTTTAAAGTTTTGAATTTATAAAATTAAATAACAAAAATTGTATGCAAACTCAATAGGTTGCAAGTTCTTCTTCAGCTGAGCGCAATTGGAGTGAATACTCCTTCATCCACTATTCAAGTGCAATTGTTTGGGTTCAAAAAAAGCAAAGGATTCGGTCTATATACAGTCCAACCTTCATCTCTTGTCACATAAGAAACCTAAGTACAATGAGGGTGTGACAAAGAATTGGGAGCTAACCCCTGAATGTATTGATTTAGATGCTACAGTTGCACAGATTGCCGAAGTCTTTATAGATGAGGCAACTTCTACACTTGACACACCTAGTGGGAGTGGCAATCTTGTTGGTTGTGGTTCAAATGAAATTGAACCAAGTGTTGACCTTGATGCTTTTGATGAAGAAGAATATGAAGACTAATAAATATTGATTATAATTTGAATTTTCATTGTGTAATGACATTTTGAGATGAGTATTTTCATTTTTGCAAATTATGAATATGAGTTATTTAAATATTCTATTTATTGGCAATTATGAGTATCACTGCTCTTATAATCAAATTTATAATTTTGAAAATGTTATATATGTTCTCGTACTCATACCCAAGGAAAAAAACTGTCGTATCGCTATATTAGGTTCTAGTACTCATACTCAAACTAGTAACTTAGATAAAAACAAGGTACTTAACCTTACGCATATCCTCCAAGTAGAAAATCTAAAAAGAAATAGCCCTCCTAACATAAAACTCACAGAAACACTACCTTTGAGTTTCCATACTCCAATAGTCCATTTATTGACTAAATCAATATTGGGACAAAGAGAAAAGAACTTACCAACCAAGGAGTCCTCCATGGAAGAGACAGTGCTATCCACCATAGAGTTTGAGAGTTCAAGCCCTAACCTATCCTCCAAGTGAAACATATTGGGAATCTCATAACACCTTTTTCCAGAAGAACCCAAGCCATTGTACAAATTGGCCCACCTTGGATTTTGTACAAAATGGCTCGTTGTCCCTATTGAAGATCGTGGCAGCTTCAGGCGAATACCTTCCAGCCCAGTACACATGAAGATAATAATTAAATGTAGCCGTTGTCTATTTAATTATTATATGCGTCTTAATGAAGAGTCATTCCCTTTGATAAAAGATGCATTTAATAAAGAGATGCGAATTTAATAAAGAGGCACGACTTTGAGGTGGCCGACTTATTAAATTAGTAAAAGATATAATTCTTTTGAGGCCGACCTGTTATGATTGGAGTGACACGCCTCTTCATATTGTATATATATTCATTCGATTATTTCATTGTATCATTCATTCAGCATTCAGTTCATATCACATACATGCGAGTTCAGTCCAGTACAGAAGGCGAAGTTATTGATTCAGTTTGATTATTGTCAAGTGCGTGTTCTTCAAGGTGGTGCGATATCTCTTGAGGCTGTACCTTGTATCAGCGAAATATTGTTTTGTGTTGGCTGTGTTGCATTCTTAGTTGATGCTCATGTTTGGCCTTCAGATTGGCCTATTGTAAAAGGAGACTTTCCTTATTGAGATTCAATATATAAGTATTATATTGTGGCTGGGTTTTTCTCCCTCAAGAGGAGGGTTTTCCCAGGGTATCTGCTGTGTCTTTGTGTCTGATTTTTGAATTAAATTCTGTGAATACAATCTGATCATTAAAATTTACAGTCCCTACAAAAACGATTCTTATCTTGGTTTGGGGGAAAAGGAGAGCTCCTTGATAGCCCATTGTGTTGACATCCATTGAAAAGAAGATCTCATGCAACTAGGAAATTCAAAATTCAAACTTTGTAGTTGCAAAACAAATTGTTATCAAAATTCATATTCATGTTTCATTGATAATTGACTAAGTTTATCTTCAACAAAGCTTTGTTTTGATGCTTTCACTTCTAATGATTTTGATGTTGTTGATGTTTCTACCTTTTCCCATGATCTTCTGAATTTTTTGATTGATGAGCATGCTTGTGTTTCCATGTTAACAATGTTGTTAATCATATTGTTGATCTTCTCCCAAGATTGTAGCATTTGATGGATACATAAAACGAATTGGTGCAAAGTTACTTTAGAAAATGGCTTATATAGGTAGTTAACATGGAAAGATTGGTGCAAGTATTGTTCTTCTTCTTGAGGCAATTTTTATATGCAAGAGAGATTGAATTGGTTATTTAGTGTGTTTCCATTATGATAAACTTGCAGTGGATTCCCCTAGGAAAAAATTAATCAAAATCTTAAAAGGCCTCTCTTGAAAAGGAGGAGGAGAAGAAGACACACTACTATTAGTAGAGCAAAACATTTTGTGAGGGATTACTTCAAAAGGTAAAGAGATGATAAAAATAACCACTATAAGTGTTTTTATTCATTCACAAATAGGTGTCATTGTGCGACCAACCAACATTTCAAGGACATGAGTTATTCTTAGCCTTAGTTTAGGACATGTGGAGCATGTATATGTTCTTGACATTTTGGATATATGATCATCACCATAGATTTTGCTATGATAGTGTAGGTATAGAGGGAAGTAAGATAACATAAATTTTCCTTGGTAAAAATAGCACAAGGGCCTATTTAGAGCCATTGAGTTCTTACTATTTATTCTTCCTTGTATTTTTCATTGATAAGTGGCCATGGAGGTAATGTAAGTCCATAATATGGTTAGGAGAGTAGTGTTTTGTGTCAAGGTGTATAACTTCTGGCTGGAGAAACTTTAGAAGATGGTAAGGTTGCTTCAGGATTGTAGTGTTAGTTGAGACTGTCGTAAGTGCTCGCTAGTTAGAGACTTATATAGTCATCTTGATTCAGCCAAAGATGTATGTGAGCTGTTGAGGATGGGAACATTTGGATCTCATCATTGATAAGCTTTTTAACTTCTTTTTTTAATGGGTGTGTGGTCTTGTGTGTAAAGTTTCCCATGGAGAGCATTATTATGTTGATTTCATTTGTACTTTTATGATTTGGTTGTGTTAATGAATGATAGCGTCGGTCAGATATGAAGGACGATTGCTGAAAGCATCATCGTCTTTCATACTTGATTCGAATCTATCTTCATTTGAAATATTTCTGGAGATCATTTCTATCGAATTGTTGAGCATTCATCCGAATTATATTTGATGTTATAATTGAATCGGAATTTATACTATCATCCGCCACTTAGTATATATGTTATACTAATCGCTTTTGTTAATCTGTGTATATCTCAAACTCGTGCTTTAGAGAAACACGTCCCATGAGTGGACGTGTCTCCACTTGTGGAGACACGTCCTCTCATGAGACGTGTCTCTTAGAGACAAGGTATCATCACATATTTATGGCGGAACATTTCTAGATATGCAAACATAGAAATCTGATAATGTTCTGCATTCAGCACATTAAAATTTAATAAATCTGGAAGTCGAAATTCTGTGTCTCTCTGGAAGTCGAAAATCTGTGTCTGAGTTTTGTAGAGTTCTGAGTCTGAGATCACTGGTAGAACCCTAAATCTCTCTTCTTGCCATTAGATTTGTATTCATTTACATGGTATCAGAGCCAAGTTGTGCAATTCCTATACAAATCTAATATCAGTTTGCTCCTGGAAATTCGCATCTTCTAAAATCGAATTCAATCACATTCTTCACAATGTCAAGCGTGATCAGATTTGAAGATCGCCTTGCAGGAGCAGAAAACTTCACATCATGGAAATTTAGAATCATGATGATCCTTAAGGAACATAAGGTAGACTCACTTGTAAGAGAAAATTTGGAACAACCCAAGTCTGAACCTGAGAGAACTCAATGGGTAGAAAACAATGAAAAGGCCATGAAAATACTTGTAGATGCAGTTAGGGATCACATAGTGCCTATCCTAGCTAAACATGAATCTGCCTACCTCATGTTCAAATCTCTTGAGAGTACCTATGAGATCAACAACACCTGTAGGACTCTTGCTTTGAAAAGGCAAATCAACAATGTTCAGATAAACAAAGGAGAGTCCATTAATGCATACTTCATGAGGATTACTGAACTGAGAGATCAATTATCCACCATTGGATATCAGATTGACAGCAAAGAGTTAGCTCTAATTGCTCTAGGAGGTCTTCCAAACTCTTGGGAGTCTTTTGTTCAAGGTATAAGTGCAAGATCTAAACTCCCTAAGTTTGATAGGCTAAGATCTGACTGTCTTCAAGAAGAATCCAGACTCTCTTCTAAAGAGAATAAACAAAAGAAAATAGATGAAGACATTCTTGCACTCAACTCAACATCTAATAAACAGAGTAAGAAAAAATCCTTCAAGAAAGGGTCTTTCAAAAGAAAGAGAAATTCCAATGGAAAGGGTCCTCATAAGAAGAAAGATATTTCTCAAGTACAATGCTTTAGATGTGATCAATATGGTCACTATGCATTGAAGTGCCCTGATAGGACTAAACAACAAACTTCCTTTGCTAAAGTAGGAAAGTCAAATTCAGATCATGAACCTGAGAACTTTGTGTTCCATTCAGCCCTTTCTAGTCAAGTATCCGAACTCACTCTCAACTGGGTGATTGACAGTGGTGCTTCTAGACATATCACAGGATTCAGAGAACACTTAGATACTTTGACCGAAAGGTTTGATGAAGAAGTAACCATCGGGGATGATTCAGCACACCCTGTAAGAGGGGTTGGAACTTGCTCTATCAAGTTGAAATCTGGGCTTTCTCTTCAACTCTCTGAAGTCTTGTTTGTACCTGGAATAAAGAGGAATCTTATATCCATCTCTGCCCTTGAAGACAATGGTTATAGAGTTACCTTTATAGATGGAAAAGTTCTTGCTTGGCCTAAAAACTCATCTATCAAGAAAGCCCTCACCATAGGTGTAAGACAAGGGTACCTTTATAAACTATGCACTGAAGTTAATCAAGCCCTTACCCTTGACACCTTTGATTCAAATGAGATTTGGCATAGAAGATTAGGTCACCTTCATTTCCGTGCCCTACCTTCTGTGGAAAAACTTGTAACAGGCTTACCTAAGTTAAAACCATCTCATGAAGGAACTTGCAAAGGTTGTGCCTTAGGGAAGAATTCAAAGGGATCCTTTCCCTCTAGTTTGAGCAAAACTCTTAATGTGTTAGAATTGGTTCACTCAGACTTATGTGGACCCATGTCTGTACCCTCTAAAGCAGGATTTCTTTACTATGTCATATTTGTAGATGACTTCTCTAGGAAAACCTGGATCTATTTCCTTAAGTGTAAAGAATCATTAGAAATCCTCAAAAGGTTCAAAGAGTTCAAAGCCCTCTCTGAAAATTTCTCCGGAAAGAAAATAAAAATCTTAAGAACAGACAATGGGAAAGAATACACCTCTGAGATTTTTAAGGAATTTTGCCTAGAAGCTGGAATTAAGAGGGAGTTCACAGTTGCCTACAATCCCCAGCAAAATGGGGTTGCTGAAAGGAAAAACAGAACCATTGTAGAAGCTGCTAAAGCAATGCTACTTGACCAAAACATTGATACTTCTTTTTGGGCAGAAGCATCTAGGACTGCTGTCTATATTCAAAATAGATGTCCTCATTCACATCTTGATAACAAAACTCCTGAAGAAGCCTTTACCGGTGTGAAACCTGACATCAGTCATTTTAGGATCTTTGGCTGTCCTGTCTATATTCATGTACCTAAAGAGAAGAGATCCAAACTAGAACCTTCCGGAAAGAAGGGGGTGTTTATGGGTTATAGTGAAAATTCCAAAGCGTACAGGATTTACATTCCCGGGCAGAATCAAATTGAGTTGAGTCGAGATGTCATCTTTGAAGAAGACATTGCATTCAAAAGGGCAAGAAGCTCCTCTGAGTTAGAAACCCTTTCTCCTAGAGTACCTGAGGTGGAACCTGATTCTGAAATTCAGAGGGAGCATTCTGAGGAAATGTCACTCGAACTTCCATCAAGTGAGAATCCAAATGATAATAAGAGACCACTTTGGGCCAGGAAGATGCTCAAAGAAGCTGAGGTTCATGCAGCACCCAAAGGAACGTTCAGGGAGAGTAAAAGACCCAAACGTTTCTCTGGCTATGTTGCTCTAATAAACAACATCTTAAACTCAGAACCTGACTGTGTTTCAGAAGCCCTTCAACATCAAGCATGGAAAGATGCAATGACGGAGGAATATCAGTCCATTCTAAAGAATGATGTATGGGATGTAGTGCCTAGACCAAAAGGGAAATCTGTTGTCTCTTCCAAATGGCTCTTTAAAATCAAGCATGCTGCTGATGGCAGTATAGAAAAATATAAAGCACGTTTTGTGGCAAGAGGTTTTTCTCAAAAGGAAGGCATTGATTACGAAGAAACATTTGCACCTGTTGCCCGTTACACATCAGTGAGAGCAGTGATAGCCATTGCAGCAGCTAAAGGTTGGAAGATCCATCAAATGGATGTGAAAACTGCCTTTCTGAATGGAACCATTGAAGAGGAAGTCTATCTGGAACAGCCTGAAGGTTTTGTGATATATAAACCTGACTCACATGTATGCAGACTGAAGAAAGCTCTTTATGGACTTAAACAGGCTCCCAGGGTCTGGTATGAAAGAATTGACAGCTATCTCTTGGGATTAGGATTTTCCAAGAATGAGGCCGACTCCAATCTCTACTTCAAGGTAATCAAAGGTGATATGCTAATAATTATTTTATATGTTGATGATCTGCTAATAACAGGAGAGGATCACCTCATTGCTCAAGGAAAGCAGGATCTAATCTCTGAATTTGACATGAAAGACTTGGGTATCCTACACTACTTCCTAGGTTTAGAAGTATGGCAGAAATCAGAAGGCATTATACTAAACCAAGGGAAGTATACTATAGACATTCTGAAAAGATTTGGAATGTTGGATTGTAGACCGATGTCTACACCTATGGAAACCAACCTTCACAAATTAAAAGAAGCAGCAGTAGAATCCAAGTGTGCAGATCCAACCCTTTACAGACAAATGATTGGATCCTTGATGTATCTGGTTAACACCAGACTTGATATTTGCTATGCAGTGAATGTTCTCAGCCAGTTCATGTGTGAGCCAAAGGAAATTCACTTAATGGTTGTGAAACATATTTTGAGATATCTTCAAGGCACTATTGGATATGGTCTTCTTTACAAAAATGTTCAACTAGATCTTCATGGGTACTCTGATTCAGATTGGGCTGGAAGTGTAACCGATCGAAAAAGCACATCAGGATGTTGCTTCAGTTTAGGATCGGCTATGATCTCCTGGATTTGTAGAAAACAATCTTCAGTTGCACAGAGCTCAACAGAAGCTGAATACATTGCAGCCTCAATGGGAGCAAGAGAAGCAGTTTGGCTTCATAAATTGCTTGTGGGACTCTTTGGTGAGCCCTTGGATCCAACAATTATTCATTGTGACAATCAAAGTTGCATCAAACTCTCTGTAAATCCTGTCTTTCATGATAGATCGAAGCACATTGAGATCCCCTATCATTATGTAAGAGATATGGTGGAAAAGAAAGTAATTCAGTTGGAGTATATTAGTACAAATGATCAAACTGCGACATTCTCACCAAGCCTCTCTCCCGAATCAAGTTGGAGCACTTCAGGAAGAAACTTGGTATGGTTGAAATGTAATTTGTTATTTATGTTTGAAATACAAATTGTTTATAAATTGTACTAATATATATAAAGATGTTTAATGTGTAAACTCTTTTGTCATGTGTGTGACTCCATGACTTTATGGGCCTACTTTTCCTGTATGCATTATTGAAAGGTGACAATCTTTCTAATAGTTACTTGGCCATTATTGTGGTGGTGATGTATTTCTGACTTAAATTATGGCAGGTGTATCATGACTTGATGATATATGGATATCATGATATAGTGTCTTCTTTGGTGATATATTGGGGGATTTATATTGGAGTGTAGGAGAATGCTGATCATTCTGGTGAGTGATCAGAGCATTTCTGAAAGCATCATGATCCTTCATACTTGATTCGAATCTATCTTCATTTGAAATATTTCTGGACCTCATTTCTATCGAATTGTTGAGCATTCATCCAAATTATATTTGATGTTATAATTGAATCGGAATTTATACTATCATCCGCCACTTAGTATATATGTTATACTAATCGCTTTTGTTAAATCTGTGTATATCTCAAACTCGTGCTTTAGAGAAACACGTCCCATGAATGGACGTGTCTCTCACTTGTGGAGACACGTCCTCTCATGAGATGTGTCTCTTAGAGACAAGGTATCATCACATATTTATGGCGGAACATTTCTAGATATGCAAACATAGAAATCTGATAATGTTCTGCATTCAAGCATTAAAATTTAATAAATCTGGAAGTCGAAATTCTGTGTCTCTCTGGAAGTCGAAAATCTGTGTCTGAGTTTTGTAGAGTTCTGAGTCTGAGATCACTGGTAGAACCCTAAATCTCTCTTCTTGCCATTAGATTTGTATTCATTTATGTTGAAGGATGTTGAAGGTCATTTATTGGAAGATGACTGACTTCTGTTTTTTGTGCATTGAATTGATTATTCTAAGATCATAAAGCCCAAACCTAGGGTCCTATGGCAGATTCTGATCATGATATGTTTTCTTTGCGATATCTTTAGGGTTGTGAGGCCTAAACCTAGGGTCCAATGGAAAATATGGATTAGCGTTTTTGGTTTGTAAGGCACAAACCTTGGATCCCATGTCAAATCCTATGGATGGCATTATGGTGTTTTTCTTTAGATTGTGTTGCTCTTGGAGCATATGCACATTGGATGGACCTTGGAGTTGGAGTGATTGACTTATTGTTTGGATTCATAGGTAGCTTCTTCATGTGGCCATCATTAGTTGTTGGGTAGATTCTCCATGAGATCTTTCTTAAGGGGGGATATGGCTCGCTCATGGTTGTTCCTTTTGATGGCACTGGTTTTTCTATTATTTTTTGGTGGGAGTTGGCTTCTATTCCTTGATAAAAAGATGTTCATAAAGAGCATGATAACCATAAAAGTTGTTTGGTTCCAAACCTAAGGACAAGTCGATGGTTTTCCAAATTGTGGTAGTTATTCAAGCTATTGGAGGTTGTAATTAGAGGGGATGTTGAGTCCTTTCCTTTTCAAAATGATCAGCTTTAACGCCACCCTCCTTTTGGGGATAGAGCCTTAATGGTTAGCATACCCTTAAATGATTGCTTGCAAATAGAGGCAATGCCTCCCATCTTATCAATCACTTTTGTATCATTTGTTTCTATTTTATGGTGATAATATTTCCTTTGGTGTCTTTTGACACCACCATATATTGGTGTTTTCTCTTCAATGCTTGTGAAATTTGTTTGATTATGGTCCTATGAGTATAATCTTTCAAGGTTTATGAAGAAATAGAATGAAACTTGAAGCAAGTATCATATGTAAAATCTCTACTAGTGATTGGATATTTCTAGTGGTAATAGCACTAAAGAAAAGATATTGGAGACTTAAGTGATGTCACGAAGCAATGTCCATTACCAATTCCATTTAGAGACACTATGATGGGAGAAGTAGGTTTTGTGTTCTTTTGGGATTTCATTGTTCAATAATCAACCGAACCAACAATACAAGGGAAGCTAAATTAAAACTATCATTATCTCAGAATTTGAGACTTGCATTTGGTAAAATTTCATTTTTCATATGTAACAACTTGACTACTTTTCAGAGAACAATCTAAAATGTGTTAAAAATAATGTCTACAAAGAGCCTAGTCTACATGGAAAATAGGATAATCATTAGCACAATGTTTTTGATTGATTAAGCAGGGAAAAAGGGCCTTGACCCGAACAGAAATTACAACAAGAACAGCACAGCCAGTGGTGAGAAACAGCAAAAAACAGGAAGCTCACCAGACTTCCCAAATCCCCAGCCAAAAAGCTTAACCAATCCCTTTTCTATCAAACATTTTAGTTCTATCAAACAGATCAAAAAACCTAATTACCTTTTTTGACAAGCATGGCTATCACTCAACCCAAAAAGGGTGTAAGTTTTGAAAAATTGTAGGGTCATGTGGTTTTTAAATTTGGCATGAAGGTCGATATGGGTAAAATGAATAAGTGGACTGCTTGAAAGGATGTTCCACAAGTCCGTTCTTTTTTAAAGCACATTGTAATGCCCATTTTTTAGATTTTTTAATCAAACATGCAATTTTAATGTTTCTGGTACATGCAACAATAGGGCGCAAACAAAATATCAAATTGCAGAAATATTAATTGAATGATGAAACCCTCAAATCTGGTTTTTCATTAATTATAATTGTTGAAAAAATGACAAAAATACTGATATGTTGAATCGAAAAGTAGTTACAAGCAATTTTTTGAACATTTGAATCAACTGATGAGCACACGGTGATTTTGAAACTTAACCAATCACAATAACTACACATATGCAAGATCTAGCAATTAAGAACACACTATTTACATGGAAACCCTTGTGGGAGAAAACCACGGCAAAATATTGTTTATACATATTAATCTTCTTCTTCTTGTAGGCTCCAACCTGCTATTAAAGTCTCCAATCTCTACACAAACTGAGCTCCAACTCAGCAAGAGGCTCCAACCTATTGGAGGCTCCAACCCCCACACAAACTGAGCTCCAACCCAACCAGAGGCTCCAACCTCTATTTGATAGGCTTCAACCCTTTTAATTCTTCAATGCTGATGTAATAAACTCCTTCACCAAAAACACAAATCTAAACTACAAATCTGCTTCACACTCGAATTTGATCCCCAATTACATAACAATCTTCCTTTCAAATCTAATCACACTTCCCTTCAAGTCTGATCCAAATCATGCATAATTCATTTATATGAAACTGATCATAATCATGGCATTATCTTTACATAAATTTCTGCCTTACAATCTGCTCTAATTCTCTTTACAATCTGCTCTTATTTTTCACATATATTCGTTATATATATTTGCAATTGTCCTTCACATATAATCTGGGCTGCCTTTATATTCTTTAATATGAATCTGATATCCTCTTTATTTCTGCCCTTTGAATCTCTTTTAATCTGCTCTTTTTAATCAGAAATAAATCATTGAATTGCTTGTTATTTTGACTTCAAACCACTATCTATTTATATCTTTTTCTTTCATGAATAGATGCATCTCTTTTGAAATAGATACAACCTTTCAAAAGGTTATGTCTTTTAAATAATCATAATTTTTCTTTATTAATTCTTGACTCTTCAAAACAGATCGCAGCCCTTTGCAAGTAATAGTAATCACTTCCTAATATAGTCGCTGCATGCTGCTCTTATCATAAATGATGTTAATCGCTGTCATAAATCTGATCACTGCACTTTTCATAATGCATTCTCCACTAATTACAATCGCTGTCCTTTTGTATATATGATTCATTTGGGCGCCAAACTAATGAGGGTCAGCCTGATTTTATTTCATATGACTTGGCTAAAGGGGTTGGCCTCAATAGGTAATAATTAATTTTATTTATTTTAATTTAAAACTTCCTTCAAGGAAGTTGGCCACATAGTGTAGTCACTGCTTTTTATAGTTTCCTTTCACTCAGGCCAGCCAGCATATATTCCATTCATATCATTTGGAAATTTCTTCCATAATTGGCCACTATTGTAACAATTGTTTAAATCTTTAATTTAAACAATACAATTGATCTCTTCAACATGATAGTCGAATACGATGGGAACATTGATCTTGATGGTTATGGCCAAAATGGAGTGATAACCGACTTATAGTCTTCAATCAATAAACAATTTCCTTCTTGCACATTTGGCATCAATGGTAACACATGCTCCAATGGATACTTCAACACCTTTGAATCTTTATACCAACAATCTTTGTTCAAGCACCTTCTTGACATCAATGACAACATGTCTATGTATCTTTGACATCAATGACAACATTTCCAACATCAACAACCCTTATACAACAATTTCATAATATAATATTAACCAAAATAGCTGCTCACAAGTGTTAATGCCATTGAATGGACTACAAATCTGATCAAATGGTGGTGGTTGAGGCTGACATCAGGCTGTATGGTTGCTAAAACGGGACTGTATAGCAACGACATGGTTGATACGACAAGAAGTATGGTGCAACTGCTACAGATCTGATTTCGCTGATGCACTAGACTTTTTTAAGGTATAGGAGCCCTTAGAAATCATAGGGCACCCTCTTAGAGTGTACAACAGGATTTGAAATGTGTATGGCCAAGAAAACCTCCAATTCTAATTATGGTTTGTTGCACAAGGGAAACTAGAATATAGCACTAAATTTTTCACAAAATTGTAATGTCCCCTTTTGGCGCTTAGCCAATTCATGCAAATTTAGCCAGTTTCCAAGTCTTCCAAAGGCTAACGGGTTAGTTAGGGGGAACTCCAACATTCTTGGAGAAGCATTTGATTAGTCTTGCAAAGCAATTGTTCTTAGGTTTGAATTTAGTTGGTTATTTGGAGCCCTTTGATGCTTTCGAAATCAATTTTTGACCTTTTGGATGCTCTCCAAACTTCTTGGAGTAGGCTATTTTTAGAAAGTCACCAAGTTGATTTCAATCATCTTCCTACTGCTTCAATTTCATCATAGTGTGGTCAGAAATGGATTTCAATGATGTTGCAATACTTTCCACAACTTGGGTGAGTTAGTAAGTTATTTAATTAATATTTCACTAATGTTGTCTAATGTTGAGAAATAATTAAAGGACAACTTAGTATAATAGCTCGTTGGAAAGGTGATTAAATGTTTGCTCATAATGAATTGTTTAATTTAAAGCAAAAAGTGGTTTTTTCGAAAAAAAAAAGCAATGAAAAAGCAAAAACATTTTTTCGGAAAAAGCAAAAAAATGTTTTTTTGAAACAACAATGAAAAAGCAAAAAACTCTTTTTCAAAAAAGTGGTGAAAAAACAAAAAGTGTTTTTTTGAAAAAGCAACGGAAAAAACTATAAAAGGAGGTGTCGGGGGCTCATTTGCATATGTTAAAGAATGATAATGTTATGCTACCGAAATGGCTTTGGTTCTCTTCAATCTTTGAGGATGAAATCCTTCATAGATTTCTAGTTTCGTAATTGCAAGATATTCCTTAGCTAGACTATGGTGTGATTCCAGTCAAGAGTCACCATTGGAGCTGCTTTGAAGTTTCAGTTTTGGTTTTTCTGTATGAATATTTTGATGATGTGATAAGTCATTTAAAACTGTTCGAGAACATGGTTATAGCTTATATTCATTTTGGGTGTGTGGAAGTGATTTGGTGAAGTTTTTTGAGTTTATATCTCTCTACCCAGACTATAACAGCAGGGTTTCAGACTTCTTTCAGACCTGCACCAGTCATCTATTTGCCAATATTTGAGGTATATTTGTTATTTCCATGATGGGTGGTAAATTCGTTGAAGTTGTAATACAGGTGGGGATGTTCTATCAATTTCTTTCATGACCATACTTGTAACAGCAGATTCATATCTTGAATTTAAAAGTTTTCAAATGAGCTAACATTTTAGCATTGAGTGGTAGTACCACCAGTGAGCTGCTCTTGATATTTTGTTGTTACTTACCCCATTGAATAAGTGGCTTATTGGTTCTCACTCACCACTGAAAAGTGGAAGAGTTGCTCTAGCTTATTGTATTCACTCATCGCTGAAAAGTGGGAGAGTTGCTCTTTCTTGTTATATTCGCTCACCACTAAAAAGTGGAAGAGTTGGCTCTACATTTCCAGCATTGTTTGAGCTTTCCCACTGAAAAGTGGAAGTGCTATGCTAACCCCACTGGATAAGTGGATTACCTTCAGCTGTTTCATTTCAAATATAATTGTAATCCTAAGACCGTATGCTCTTACCTTGCCCAATCCGGGATCTAGGCAATTAGAAAGCAAAAAGGAAGTTGGTATGCTTTCATTTGCTTTGAGGCTAACATATTTTCAAAAAAAAAATTGGCATTGGTTGTTACAAATATCTAGAATTTGATTGCGACCTTCAACACTATTGGCGTTTCAATTCGCACCTCTAGAATGCGGATTAGAAACGGATAGCTATGCACAGATAAACTACTCTTCGAATTAGGAGGGGAAGCTCCCTCTTTGCTGATGTTGCTTAAGAAAGTAAATTAAAACTAATTTGCCTATCTTTTTGTTCAGCTAAGAGCACAAGGTTATAAAACTCAAGTGTCGCAGCTGAGATTTTTTGTTTTAGAAGTTTCAACTATGACTAAGCCTACTCTAATGATGTTTCTAACTTCTCAAGTAAACGTAGAGCAAGAGAGTTAGAAATGGACAAGGAAGGATTATCTGACATAAATACTTAAATAAACTTTTCTCCCAACGCACATCTACTTACTTTCAATGCAAGCTGAAATAAAGATCATATAAGCATAACACATAAAACAGAAATCCGAGATTTTATATCAGAGCAAAGTAGGCACAAGACTTTATTTCTCAAATCTCAAGAACAAAGATTACACTTCTGGGATAGCAAGATTGTAGCAAAATAGGCTTACAGTTTAGCGATCAACCAGAACACATTGACACAAGACACAAGAACTGAACAATAACTTGCAACTAAAGAGGCATGCAAGCTTGCTCTTACACAAAGTGAACTGACACTGAATAACAACTTGCAGCATTACAGGTTTTCAATTTTCTATCACAATAATCGTTAAGAAAATAATGGGCAAGGCTATCCTTATTTATACACAAGCAGAGGAGTAGGGGGAACCCTAAAATCTCCTTGCTTTTACAACCAAGACTTGCCAACATGCAAGTTTTATTTCTAAAACTAAACAAGATAAACATCTAACCACCTATGAAAGTATAAAAACAGGGAATGCCAACCATTACAACTTGTTTTTTTTCTCTTCTTCAAAGAATGGATAAGAATTGAGACAAGAATAGAAAGAAAGATGGAAGAAAGCTTCTAGATGATTGCTGTTTTAAAACTCGATCACATCTGCCAAAAAGTTGTTTTGTTTCTTGATTTTAAGTGAAGAATGCTGCTGAAAATAGAGTGTTGATCTGCCTTGAAAAAACAATTTCTCCAAAAAAGCTGGGACCTGGGTTTTGCAGAAAATCATGTTCCAAAGAAACCCAGATGCTTAGAAACTGAAAAAGCTAAATTCTTCCTTAAAAAGCAGCCAAAAAGCAGTTTCTAGAAGAGGGAAAAATTTCCCAATGTTCAAGAGGATGAAAAAGCGGAGAGACCCATGTGATCAAAACTAGAAAAAACTGAGTGGTTGTTTTGAAAAAGCAACGCCCTAGAGGTTTGGAGCACGAAAAAGCATTCCTCTTTGCTCACTGATCTCGAAACCACGAAGAACACCGAAAAAGCATGTCATTTGGGTCTTCAAATCTTCGTTGAGAGAAAAGGGAAAATCTCAGTGTTCCACAAATGATTTCCCCCCCCCCAAACTGGTCGGATGTCAACGGGCTCGGGGCGGGGTACCCGGGACGGCCGTACGCCCGTTTGCTCGCCGGAGACGGCGGACCAAGTCTCTCGAGGGAGACACCCGAGGCTCGAGGCCGGGAGCTAGCCGTCTCCAGTCAAGAGAGCGTGTCAATGGACGCCATAAAACAAAAATTAAATAAATTTTTATTTTTTATTTGTTTTATTGTTGCCCTAATTTGGCGTGGGCCCCACCCTTTCCTCTAAAACAACACAAAACCTCTTAATTTGATCATTTCAATCACATTTACAAAGACTGATTTTTTTTGCAGCCAACTGAAGAAGAGGAAAAACAGTGAAGAAGTCTGATTGAAGGAGTGAAAAAAAGATTGCAAGTGTGATAGGAGTGAGAAGGAGCAAGAAGAAGAGAGGAAGAGGATTCTACTTCATTTTGGAGAGATTTTTCAAGCACAAGGTAGGGTTTTTGAAGTTTTTTTCAAATTTCTTGTTGTTTTTGTTTTATTTTCTGAGTTTAAACTTGTTTTTTTTTTTTCTTATTCATCTCAAAGACTCAAAATCAGATTTGATGTTGAATCTTGAGGGAAAAATGATGAAGATGAATGAATCATTCATCATTTTGCCCTCAAGATTCAACATCAAATTTTTTATTTTAAAATTTTAATATTAAACTTGCTTTTTTTTTCTTATTCATCTCAAAATCAGATTTGATGTTGAATCTTGAGGAAAAAATGATGAATGATTCATTCATCTTCATCATTTTTCCCTCAAGATTCAACATCAAATTTTATTATTTGTTAATTTAATATTTTTATTTAAATTTTTAAATAATATAAAATTAAAGTAGGCTGATTTTCGAATTATAAATTGTAAATTTTGTTTTCAAAATTAAAATTTCAAATTTGTTATTTCAATTTGTTAAAGTAGGCTGATTTTATTTTAATTTTGTGAAATGCAGTGTCACTTTCACGATGAGCACCCAAGACGTGAGTGGGGATGACATGGAAATCCATTCTCATAGTGAACATGATTCAGATTTTGAACCTGAGAATGAGGGGGATGACCATGGGGCTGATCCTGCAGCCCAATCTAGTTCCATGGCGAGTGCACCAGCTAGTACAGGCTGCCCTTCAGAATTGTTGGCAGAGTTTGCTAGGGGTCATTTTGATCCGAAGTCTCCTCTAAAACAGTTTGCTACAAGAATACAAGGCACATCACAATCAGGTGGGGGAACAAGGAAGTGGAAGTGCAACATTTGTGGGACTGATTGGTTTGGTAGCATCACTCGAGTGAATGCACACTTTCTTTTTTGGACAGGAAAAGGTGTGGAGCATTGTAAGTTTTTGAAGGAGGCTCAAAATATAAAATATAGAATGGAGTTTAACAAGCTTTGGGGCATTCCAGAGGACACAAATATTTCAGTCCCTACTACTTTGACTGCTAGGGCAGCCCTTCAGCAAACCCATCATGCATCAGTGCCACATACTTTTCAGACGGGAGGAATGATGTTTGGATCTTCATCCACTTCCACTTCTAGTGTCGCTAGGGGGACAGCCACAGGGAAACGCAAGTTGCAGACATCACAAAGTAACCCCATAGCTAATATGTTTAATGTGCAACTGAGAGATGAGATAGATGAATCCATTGGCAAGTTCTTCTTTGCCAATGGCATTCCATTTCATGTTACACGGTCTCCTTATTATAGGGAGATGATGGCTATGGTGGCGAAGGGAGGAACATCATATGTGCCACCAGGTGAGACGAAAATGAGGACCTCGATCTTGGATAAGTGCTATTCCAAGATCAATATTTTGATGGAGAAGATGAAGGCATGTTGGGTGGCATCTGGGTGCAGTATAGTTATGGATGGGTGGACAGACATTAGCCATCGTCCACTCATCAACATCATGGTCACATGTGCAGAGGGCCCATACTTCCTTAGAGCAGTTGATTGTATAGGACATCGCAAAGATGCTGATTTTCAGTTTCATGTCCTCAGGGAGGCTATTGAGGAGGTTGGGCCACAAAATGTAGTCCAAGTAGTCACAGATGCAGCCCATGTGTGTAGAGCAGTAGGGAAACTCATTGAGGCAGCCTATAGACATATTTGGTGGACCCCATGTTGTGTGCATGCCATGAACAATGCACTCAAGGACATGGGGAAGATTGATTGGATTAGAGGAGTGGTCACCGATGCGAGAGATGTGCAGATGTTTATCTGCAACCACCACACTTCCCATGCACTCTTTAGGACCTTCGCGAAGGAGTTCTTGAAACCGGTGGAGACCCGATATGCATCATATTTCATTCTCTTGGAGAGAATGATTGAGTTGCAAGAGGCATTGCAACTCATGGTTATGACTAATGAGTGGAATAGGTGGGCCGAGGCCAAGACAGCACAGGGGAGAAGGGTGAAGGAGATAGTGAAGAGTGATGTGTTTTGGACTGATGCGAAATACATTGTCTCCATCATTTCTCCAGTATTCCAGGTTATCAAATATGGGGATGGGGATGCACCTAACCTTGGAGAGGTGTATGAGTGCATCGACTCTATGCTTGACCAGATGAGGGTTGTTGTGCGAGTGAAGGACCCCTCTCTAGCATTCTACAATGAGCACATCTGGCCAATCATTCAGCGCAGATGGGACAAGTTGAACACTCCTTTGCATATGGCTGCCTTTGCCTTGAATCCTAAGTGGTACATGGCTAGACCGGGTAGAGTGACACCGATTCGGGATGATGAGGTGAAGGCGGGTTTCTTTAGGTGCATAGAGAAGATGTATGATTCTACAGATGCCAGCACAATTCGCACTGAGTGGACCAGATTTGCCACTCTTAGAGGCTATTCAGATGCAACAAAGGTGGATATAGTTTCTATGGCACAGGAGGACCCACTTTTGTGGTGGAATTGTCTATTACGGGTAATTGGTAAATAATTGATGTATTAAACAATGAGCAAGACGCTCAATAAATAGTTTACAAGATTTACAAAAAACGGAAAGTTTCTAAAAAGAAACTTCAGATAAGATCGGAGATGATCTTATCACTAAATTACAATAAATTACAATATTGAGCATTAATAAATAAATAATAAACATTATTTTAATGCCCTCCCTTAATGCTCAATCTATCTACTACACCAAGATGCCCCCTGAATTTTACAAACTTATTTGTACTGAGCAACTTGGTGAGAATTTCTGTTGTCTGATCCTCTGTCGGAACATACAACAATTGAACTGATCCGTCTTCAACCAGCTTCCGAATGAAATGACAGTGAGTTTCCACATGCTTGGTTCGCTCATGGAAGACCGGATTCTTGGCAAGTTTGAGAACTCCCTGATTATCATAGAACAAGGAAGTCGGACCTACTTGAGATATTTGCATATCTGCAAGCATCCGTAACGAGCTTTGCCTCGAGATCTTTGCTTTTCTTGCTCCCGTGCTACCTTGCGATAGAGGGAGAGAGCCTTTACTTTCTTTGCTTCTTACTGCTAGTCCGTAATGGCGATGGGATCCCAAAGCTGAACACATACCCGGATATTGATTTCACGTCATCGGCGGAACGCCCAATGCGAATCTGTGAACCCGAGTTTGGGATGCGTGACTCGGTGTGCAAGAGTCCAAACCGAGGTGCCCGCTTCACATAGCGGCAGCTTAGGCGCTACCCGATAATGATGACCTTGGGGCGTCATGAAGCGTGATATGTAGCTCCTTTACCAAAACTCAAGTGGGAGGTCTAGTAGCGGCAAGATAGATGAGGGCTGCCTACTGAATTTGCTGAAACAATGTTTCATCTACCACCGGGTGAATGGGACTTAGTACGACAACAAGCCCTTTTCCATGGGTGTAGAAGCGGGGTTGCAATCATTGAACTTATCCAGAAGACTTCGAGCATACTTGGACTAGGAGATGAAAATGCTGCTCTCTGTTTGCCAAACCTCAACACCTAAACAATAATGCAGGAGGCCCAAGTTTGTCATGTCAAAAGTTTTGCACAAGTCCTGTTTGATCTCAGTGATCAAATGTGCCGAACTACCAGTAATGATCAAGTCATCCACATAGACAACAACAAGCGGAATCTCATTACCCGGTATTCTTGACATACGGGTTAGAGTCGGATGGACTCCTCGAATGATAGAACGAGGGTTGAAATGAGAAAATACAATCTCATTGCTTTGAGTTCTTAATCTGAGAACTCCTAAGGTGTTAAGTCTTTCACCCTACAACCTATAGGTCCTCTACCTTTGAGGCACCCCTGGTTCACTTTATCAACCCTGCTATCATTGTAAATTTGCTGCTTACCAAGTGTTATTTGGTATATTCACATGCACAAACTGGCCCATTATTCCTTTAGGAGCTAGTCACCCTTCCATTACGCTAGCGTTGCATTTGGGGGTGTGTGGCACTTTCCAAAGCCTCCAAAGTCATCTTTTCCAATTCTTAAACACTCACCAAGCTTTAGTTCTCCATTGTTTTCCTCAAAGCTCAGTTCTAGGTTCTTGGCAGGCTACAAGTCTCAAGCCTCTTTTAGCCCTCTCAACTCAAAGGACAAGCTAGAACTCTTCTATTCCCTCTAATTGTGCCAATATTTTTATTGATTCTCTGGTTCTTTTTCCAAGCTCTAACAGCTTCTTTGGAGATTATTGCCTTTTTATGCCCGTACAGGGGAAAAACCCAACCTAGGGTAACCTAGGGTTTCTTAAGGCTTTTCATTGGCCTATTCTGCATTTTCTGACCACAAAAGCATTAAAGAACCTTCTGTTTACTATTCTACACCTCCTTAGCACTGTCTGCAATCACAATACAAATTAGATTTTAAAGATACCACCCCTGCTAGGTTGGGATTTTCTCTCTTGACTGTATTTTCTAGCCGGGTTCCCAAACTCGCCTAGAAACAGTCCTCCAACTTGCAAAAGGAAACTCTAATGACTACTTTATGTACACTATTTACATGCTTGGAGCCTAGCATTGCTTCCCCTGCTTCCATACTGCTTGTCGTGAGCAGAAACAATACTAACACTCCATGATTCTGGTTCTTTTTACCAGTCAAAAACAGAAATAAAGAAAGACAGATTTAATAAAATACAAAAAGTGATGGAAAAACTATTTAAAAATCCTAAAATAGAACTTCACAAAGACGTGTTACATTCCATAGAAACTAAGAAAAGATTTATTTCATTTCAATATTTACTGCCACACCACCAAACACAGAAAAACCAAATCTGTTCACAACAAAAACGTTGTTTTTTCTTTATTTTCCACTACTGCCATCATCAAAAGACCTCCAACCTACTCAAAATTTTGGGATTTTCCTTTTCCACACAAAAAAAATAGTTAGGTCTTCTATATCGGGCTCAAAAGTGATTAAAAGAAGTGTGTTTGAAAACACACTGTGTTTTGCAGTTTTAACCAAAACTTAAGGAAACGCCTACAAAACAAGTTCCCAATTTATTTTAATTTTAAAAAAGCTTTAAAAAGGTCCCCTTACACCTTATCAATGGTGTTTTAGACCTTACGTGACAAAACAAAAAGATTAAAACCAATACATCAAAATTTATGCTTGCACTCAAGTAGGTGCTCCTGCACCATTCTCCCCCTCTCAGCATGATGATCAAGGAACTTGAGGTATCAGCAGTGATAGATCAATTCCATGCTTCTTGAAATCTTCTTCTTCAACCTAGGTAGCCTCAGACTCAGGTTTTCCCTTCCACTTGACAAGGTGTTCCATATATGCCTTGTGTCTCGTTGCTTTCTTTACCCTGGACTTCAAGACCTTCTCTGCCTGAGCTTTCTCTCAACTTGGAAGGGGTATATTAGTGATATCTTGAAAGATTTCCTGACTGTTCTGAGCTTCATCATTGACTATCCCTTTGTATCTGATCAAATCAGCAACGTTAAAGACTGGAGATATGCCCAAATCTGATGGAAGTTCCACCTTGTATGCATTCTTTCCATACTTAGCTATCACCTTGCATGGTCCTACCCACTTCATTTGCAACTTGGTGGACATCCCCTTCTACAATCTAGATTTGTTGAGGTGAACCATCACATAATCACCCACTTGAAACTGCACATCCCTCCTTGACTCATCAACTTTGTCCTTCAACTTTTGTGTTGCTACTGTGATTGTCCTCTTAACCTGCTCATGAATCTCCTTCATGGTTTGAGTGAAGTCTTCTGCATGTCCACTCCTATTCTCCATTGTTCCAAGGTCTCTGAGCTCACAAATTCCCCTTGGATGCATTCCATACACAACTTCAAATGGACTTTTTCCTGTAGTCCTGTTCACACTATCATTGTATGCATATTCAGCTTGGGAAATCACCATATCCCAGGTCTGCCCATATTCCTTTGTCAAACACCTCAATAGGTTACCTAACACTCTGTTAACCACCGCGGGTTGACCATCGGTCTAAGGATGGTAAGCTGATCCAAATGACAAATTAGTTCCCAATCTACTCCACAATGTTTTCCAAAAATGGCTCATGAACTTCACATCCCTGTCAGAAACAATACTCAATGGCAATCCATGAATTCTCACAGCTTTCCTGAAAAAGAGATGGGCAATATAGCTTGCATCATGTGTAGTCTTGCAAGGAATAAAGTGACTCATCTTGCTAAATCTGTCCACAACTACAAAAACACTGTCAAAACCAGATTTAGTCTTGGGAAGACCCACCACAAAGTCCATGCTCACACATTCCCATGGTCTGTTCGGAATAGGCAAGGGCTGATATAACCCAGCATTGCTAGCTCCCCCTTTGGCTCTCATGCAAACAACACACTGTTCAACATACTTTCTGACATCTCGTGCTAATTTAGGCCAATAGTAAAACCTTTGTACCAGCTCTAAAGTTTTGTTAATACCAAAATGCCCACTAAGACTGCCATTGTGTTTTTCTTGGATCAGATTTTCTCTCATTGATCCTCGTGGGACACATAACAGATTGCCCTTGAATAATAACCCATTTTGCAATGTATACTCAACATATTGACTGTGAAAATGATTTGCAAAGTCTGAACATACCTTGTAGGCTTCGGAAAAGTCTTCGTCATCACCATAGAGATCCTTAAAACTTTCCAATCCTATGCTTTTCAGCTGTAACTCTTGGACTGTCAACATCCTCCTGCTTAATGCATCTGCCACTTTGTTTTGCTGTCCCTTCTTATGCTTAATGGTAAATGTGAAAGCTTGAATGTACTCCATCCATTTCAAGTGCCTATTGCTTAACTTCTCTTAGGTATTGATATAACTAAGTGCTTGGTTATCCGTGAAGACCACAACAAACTCTTTGGGCAGCAAATAATGTCTCCATTTCCTAAGGGACTGCACTAAAGCATAAAGTTCTTGATCATAGGTGGAGTATTTTTTATTAGCTTCATTAAGTTTTTCACTAAAGAAGGCTATAGGCCTACCTTCTTGACTAAGGACTCCTCCTACTGCTACTCCACTTGCATCACACTCAACTGTAAACAATTTATCAAAACTAGGCAATAACAAGATAGGTTGTGTTGCCACTTCTTTTTTCAACTTTTCAAACCCTTTATCAGCCTCTAGTGTCCATTTAAACTTTGTTTTCTGACCACCCTTGATTGTATCTAACACTGGTGCACATATACCACTAAAATTCCTTATAAACTTCCTATAAAACTGAGCCAAACCATGAAAACTTCTTACCTCAGTTGCTGTGGTTGGTGTAGGCCAATTTAGGATAGCTTCTACCTTACTTGGATCCATCTTCAGCATTCCTTGGGATACCACAAAACCTAGATACACAAGCTCTTGTTTGAAGAACTCACACTTCTCAAGGTTGATTGCCAACTGTTCTTCTTGCAACCTTTTGAGCACCATCTCTACATGCTTCAAATGTTCTTCTGCTGTCTTACTGAAAATCAGTATGTCATCCAAGTAGATTACCACAAAAATCCCTATGAAATCTTTAAGCACCTCATTCATTAGTCTCATGAACGTGCTAGGGGCATTCGAGAGGCCAGATGGCATCACTTTCCACTCATATAAACCATCGTTTGTCTTAAAAGCTGTCTTCCATTCATCACTCTCCTTAATTCTGATTTGGTGATACCCGCTCTTAAGATCTAGCTTAGTGTAAAATTTTGCACCTCCAAGGCAATCCAATAAATCTTCAATCCTAGGTATTGGAAATCTATACCTAATTGTGATTCTATTTATTGCTCTAGAATCAGTACAAAGTCTCCATTTACCTCCTTTTTTTGTTTCCAAAACAACTAGGACTGCACATGGACTAATACTCTTTTGAATCAGACCTTGATTCAGCAACTCTTCCACTTGTCTTGCCACCTCTTGGTTCTGCTCAGGGGTCAGTTTGTATGCTGCTTTGTTAGGCAATGAGGCTCCAGGTATGAAGTCTATTTGATGACTTATTGCTCTCTTGGGTGGTAGAGTTGATGATGGCGGTTGTGGAAAATAAAGGAAACAGCGTTTTTTTGTGAACAGATCTGGTTTTTCTGTGTTTGTTGGCGTGGTAGTAATATTTGAAATGGAATAAATCTTTTCTTAGTTTCTATGGCATGTAAAGCACCTTTGTCAAGTTTTGTTTTAGGATCTTTAAACATTTTTTCCATCGCTTTTTGTATTTTATTAAATCTGTCTTTCTTTTGTCTTGTTTTGGACTGGTAAAAAGAACCGGAAAATGGAGTTTTAGTGTTGTTTCTGAACATGCCAGGCAGTATGGACGTAGGGGAAGCAATGCTAGGCTCCAAACATGTAAATAGTGTACATAAAGTAGTCATTAGGAACACTTTGTTCTCTTCAATCTTGATAGCTAGCTGATAACATTGGTGGACTGTCTTGGGGCTGAGCAAAGTCATCTCTTCCTGTATATTCCACTTCAAACCGTTGAGGTATCTAGCCACTTTCAGGCTTTCATCTTCTGCCACATTTGATCTTAAACAAAGCTTCTGAAACTCTTCCGTGTGGTGTTTACATCTTGGTCTTTTTGTCTTAAACTACGCCTCTCTTCTAGCATTGGAGCTGAATTTCATAATCATCGGCGTATAGGCTTCTTTCGCTTTGCCAACCATTCCTTTCCGGTTGATATGGGCTTACGCGTTTCACCCTTTCGGTCTGGACAAACTTCCGCAAGTTAAGCTGATCCTCTCAACCTTGACTTTGCAACCTTCACCTTCTGTGCTTCTGTAACTCCATCACATTCAAAGTGGTTCTCCATGCCATCTATCCAGTCCAAGACTAGATCGGGATCCATCTTTCCATGGAATAGTGGTACACCCTCAAGTCCTTTTCCACTTAGTGCTTTTAATGCCTTCAGGAAAGGCTCCTCTTCCAAGACAGGGTCAGGTTCAGGGACTTTGTCCTCCTCTGCAACCTCTTCTTCTTTTGGCGCTTTTCCTTCCAATTTCACCTTGTTCAGTGCTGCTTCAAGCTGCTCTATCCTTTCCTTTAGAGATTTGTTATCCTCTTCTTGCTCTTCAACCATCTTGGCTAACTGTGTGTTTGTCACCATCTTTGGCGGTTCACTTGATTCAACTTCCTCTGACATATAAGCTACTGCTTCCCAAATCTTTCACTGCTCTGATACCAATCTGATAGAACCAGGGTTGATTGAGAAAATACTATCTCACTACTTTGAGTTCTTGATCTGAGAACTCCTAAGGTGTTAAGTCTTTCACCCTACAACCTATAGGTCCTCTACCTTTGAGGCACCCCCGGTTCACTTTATCAACCCTGCTATCATTGTAAATTTGCTGCTACCAAGTGTTATTTGATACTCCTTCTTCACATGCACAAACTAGCCCTTATTCCTTTAAAGACTAGTCACCCTTCCATTCTGCCCAACGTTGTTGTAGGGGTGTGTGGCACTTTCCAAGGCCTCCAAAGTCATCTTTTCCAGGTGTTACAACAACCACCAAGCTTTAGTTCTCCATTGTTTTCCCAAAGCTTCGGTTCTAGGTTCTTGGCGGGGCTACCAAGTCTCAAGTCTCTTTTAAGCCCTCTTTAATGTCCTTCTCAAACTTTGAATTTGTTCTTGTGACCGTTGGCCTTTTTACGGAAGCAGAGGCTAGTCCGGAAGATAAATTAGGGTTTCCCTATTACAGGGAGGTCATTGCTTTCCGGAAGATGGTGGATTTCAATGGCGGTTCGCCGGGTTTTGAGGAGGGCTTCGCGATGGTATGTTCATCTCGGCTTTGAGCACTTTTGGGTACTATTTTTAGTAGAGATTCTGGTACTAGCGACTTTCGGATGAGTTCAGCTCGGTTGACTTCCTGCTTCAGTTTGGTCAGATGTCTGGTTCAGTATTGGCTTCAGGGCATCTTCGGAGGGATAAGTTAAGTCATTTAATTAAAAAGTCACGTTTAAATATTATAATTTAACGTTGACCATGGGCCTAGATTAATGACTTAAAGATGTTTTTAAAAAGGGGTTTTGAGGGTGGCACCTCATTAAAAGATTATTTTAATTATTGTCAAAGTCAAGCAAGCTTATGTTGGGCGCACTTTTCAAAGCATGACATTTAATTAAAATATCATTTATTAAACCTTGAAGGAGAAAGTACGCCCTTTTGAGGAGATTAGGGTTTTTGACTTGAAAGTGACTTTAGGGTTACGAGAAGTCAAATGGAAAATTATATAAGGAAGGAGTTGAGCATCATTTCATTATCTTTGGAAAATACACTGTTATGCTGCCGGATTGGCTCTGGAAACGCTTCGAGGAATGAAGGCCTCCTAGCTTGGGCATCACTTCGTGTTTGCAAGACAACATCTAGTGGTGATTCGATCATTTGTGAGTTTGCATTTGTATTTGTGCTTTGCATTCCGTTTGGTCTTGTTAAGTAAGTTTGCATTTTAGAGAATTTCTGTATTTGCTGTTTTAGCTACAGCAGATTGGGGTTTTTGTTTGTAATTCAAAAAATACAAAAATATTGTTTGTGGGTATTGTCTTATTCAATTTGTGTGGGATAGACGAACATATTCCTAGAGTTCTAGAATTTATTGTCAAGCCTTTTATTTTTAAAGAGAAATCGAACTTTTCAGCAGGCCGTACCATTTGAGGCTGTCTTGAAATTCGTGCAAGTTGTATTAAGGCATTTAGGGTCTGTTTTAGTGTTTGATCTTGGTCGCCCTTGTCATTAGAGTGCATTGCATTTTGTTTCACTTCATTCGGATCAGATTTAAGGAAATTACGAACAATTCTTTGAATTTGTAAGCTGCTGGTTATGTAACACAAAGTGCAGATCTGATATGACAGATTATGAAATCTGCATCTTCCATTCTTGGTTGGTGTCAAGTTTTCTTTATAACCTTTGCAGAGGATTCTTATTGTATGCGCCATTGAAAGAACATCTTATATACTGATTTGCAGGCAATGTTATGTTGTAAACTGGCAGTAGTACTGACCAGTTGTTCTTTGAATATTGTTTACTTGCTGTTGTAATTCTCTAAGCTTCTTCAATAATTATTGTAATAGATTTACCTCCGCCCTATGGTAGCTACTTCCCATTTAGGGTAGCAAGCACATTCTGGGTGTTGAGCAGTTTCATCTTTCAGCATTATTTCTTTCTAGCATTGCTTTGTAATTCACTCCGTCATATGGTCGCCCCTCACTCCGCTTTGGATTGGGTAGCACATACTTGACGTTGAGTTCTTTTCTACAATTAGAATAGAGGACCCTCTGACCAATGCTCACCATCATCGGTGCCATCGTTAGAGAGTTCTGGCTCGCCGGTTTGTTTTAAGTCCTCGACCAATGCTTCGCCATCGCCGAGCGCCGATGCAGTTGATTTGCTTCTTCTGCGTTTGGTTTATCCATCTAACCTTAAGCGGATTGCCTTTGTTTGTAATTGGTTTTGTAATCGCAATTTGAAAAATTAAAAAATTTGGCTCGAGATATTTCACCTCTCAACTCAAAGGATAGGCTAGAACTCTTCTATTCCCTCTAATTGTGCCAATATTTTTATTGATTCTCTGGTTCTTTTTCCAAGCTTTGACAACTTCTTTGGAGATTGGTACCTTTTTCTACCCGTATAGGGGAAAAAATCCAACCTAGGGTAACCTAGGGTTTCTTAAGGCTTTTCATTGGCCTATTCTTTCTTTTCTGACCACAAAAGCATTAAAGAACCTTCTATTTACTGTTCTACACCTCCTTAGCACTGTCTACAATCACAATACAAATTAGATTTTAAAGATACCACACCTGCCACAAGATTTTTCTCTCTTGACTGTATTTTCTAGCTGGGTTCCCAAACTCGCCTAGAAATAGTCCTCCAACTTGCAAAAGGAAACTCTAATGACTACTTTATGTACACTATTTACATGGTTGGAGCCTAGCATTGCTTCCCCTACATCTTTATTGCCTGGCACGAGCAGAAACAACACTAACACTCCATGTTCCTGGTTTATTTTACCAGTCCAAAATAGAATTAAAGAAAGAAAGATTTAATAAAATACAAAAAGCGATGGAAAACTATTTAAAGATCCTAAAACAGAACTTCACAAAGATTCTTTACATGCCATAGAAACTAAGAAAAGATTTATTCCATTTCAATATTTACTGCCACGCCACCAAACACAGAAAAACCAGATCTATTCACAACAAAAATGTTATTTCCTCTTTATTTTCCACAACTGCCATCATCAAAAGACCTCCAACCTATTCAAAATTTCAGGCTCTTCCTTTTCCACCTAAAAAAAATAGTTAGGTCTTCTATATCGGGTCAAAAGTGATTAAAAGAAGTGTGTTTGAAAACACACTGTGTTTTGCAGTCTTAACCAAAACCTAAGGAAATGACCACACAATGATTCCTAATTTATTCAAAATTAAACCTAAGCTGCAAAAAGGTCCCCTTACACCTTATCAATGGTGTTTTAGACCTTACATGACAAAACAAAAAGATAAAAAAAATAATATATTAAAAACTTGCTTGTATTTTGGTTGGTGCTGCTACACCCGCTGAAAACGCGATCTGTGAGTCGTGTCAATCTTAGATGCTTGCCAAAGCCCGAGAACTGTTTAGGCCATAGA
>VDFB02178442.1:0-21618 GCA_007258455.2 Sequoia sempervirens
TGATAACCAATTGACCAGTTGAAATCAATGACAACACCTTCATTATTGCAATAGTATACTCATGCAACAAGAAATTATTTATAACAAAAGGGGTGCCTAGGTAGCCAAAGTCCAAGAATATGACTTAGACGTCAAGCCCACCAAGCTGGTTCGAGGTAAGGGACTTTATAAGCTTATCCTTGAAAATGAACTAGAGGAAAATGAAGTTTCTCCTATAGTATTGTTTGTGAGTCTACAAGACCCATGGTTTTCTAATGTGGCCCATTATCTTACTTATGGAGTTTTTCCTTCACATATTTCAGCAAAAACGAGGAGGAACCTGAAGTTGAAGGCATCTAAGTACATGGTATGGAATGCTATACTTTATAAGAAAGCTCTAGATGGGATATTTTTAAGGTTTGTACATAAAGAACAACAACAAAAACTTCTTAAGGTGTTCCATGAGGAAGCTTGTGGAGGGTATTTTTCTTCCTCCATCATGGATTTTAAGATTCTTCAAAAATGTTATTATTAGAAGAGCATGTTCAAAGATGCTTATCATTGGGTGGAAAATTGTGAGAAATGTAAAAGATTCACGAGAAGACCCAAATTAGTCACATTTCCATTAAGATTGATATTGATTGAAGAGCCCTTCCAACAATGGGGGTTAGATTTCATGGGGCCAATCAATCCTGTTTCGAGTGTGGGGTATACTCATATTCTAATAGCTACAAATTACTTCACCAAATGGGTTGAGGCTATTCATGTGAAGCATACAACATCCGAAGTAGTCTACAATTTTACCAAAGAAAGTATGTTGGTTCTATAAGGAAAGTCAAGGTGCGGAAAAAACTCTCCTAATGTCAAAACTTCAGGGAAGAACGCAGAGACACTTTTAAAATTTACAATTATAGTCCAATTAAGATGCACTTGAAATAGATAACAGAAACAAAGAAATATACACACACATATGAACACCAAATTTACGTGGGAAAACCCTTATGGGAGAAAAACCCACCACACCAAGAGAAGTCACTTTGTATTACAGTAACAGAGAATTACATACAGAGTTCTGACTTATCTTTCTGATGTTAGTTTACAACAACAAATTCAATATGATCAACCTTTTACAAAATGTTCACATTAAAATTCTCACAAAATTGAATTCACACTGACCATACACTGAATTGTACATCCAATTGTTGATCGAACCAACCGAACCTCACATCATCTGCAATTCCATACTATATTCATGTCCTTTCTGTTAGTCGAACTTCCTCACAGAACTACCACAACAGACTGTCTTCCAATGGTTCCAATTCGGCTTCTCTAATTGGTCCAAGACTCACCACGTAGGATGGTCTCCCAATCGGTCAAAGGCATTCAACCTGTGTTGGCATGTCGGTGAGACACTAACCGTGTCTCCTTGATGCCATAAAGCCTGCATTTGATATCGCCAAGAGTCCACACTATCGGCAAGATGTTACATCAAGTTCAGAAGGCTATCACTAAGACTTCCTATTGTCACCAAGACCTCATACCAAAGTTCTTCACATGTATCGCTATCGCCAAGACTCATCGCTTTGAATGAGACGTCATACCAAAGCTCCATAAGTCACATAGACATGAATGTTCTCATCGGAAAGACAATCGTCTTTTGCCAAGACATCACACCAAGCTCTTTACAAGATATTCTGAAGCATCCAAACGGTCGGAAAGACTTATTGTCCTTCACTGAGAGATCATACTGAGCCTTTATGTTATACCAAGCACCAAACAATAGTCGGCAAGATAGACCGCTTTCGCTGAGAGGTTATACCGAACATCCAAGACTCTCCCTGAAGACTACAAAGGAAACTGTTGATCGTGTTTTCTGCACAGCAACAACTCAGAAAGAATAAAATATTCTATCTCTATTGAAAGGTAATCTTCAACAATAAATTATCAAAAATCACCCCAAGGTCTCTTGAGTGTCAGGTCATGACAATGCATCAACAACTTAGATAATATGTGAAAATGCTGGTAATCACAAAGGGACCTTACTACAAGCAAACTGTATCTTCCCACTTATTGGATTTTGCAATATGATGATCTCAAATCCTAAGTCTAACCAGATGATAAAGAAATAGCAAAAGATAAGGGTGCAAGAATATGATAAGATCTAAACTACTCTTAGAATGAACAATGCAAATGATAGATATCTGGAATGGACCAATCTCGAGTAACCAATTCTTGATCAACCCAGAATGCAATATCACAAAAACGGTGCAATCTTCTAAGGTATATAGATTTTCAAATCATAGATATTCATCCACAATTGAACTTAAGCACATATAAATATATGGTCCAGGTTGACTTCACCAGCCTACTATTATCAGATAGTTACTGGGAGTATAGACCAGAGATTGCTACAAACATTCCAAATATGAAATCATGAACATCATTCACCAAACTAATCTAATTCCAAGACACTAAATTCTAAATATTTAAGCAATTTGAAAGATGAAACAACAGGAACCATGCAAGATAAACTAACACAAGAGATTTCACCAGGAAAACCACAATGCCTTCAATTTTATTAGATCACCAAAATGCTGCAACAATTCCACTATTTTGTTACAATATTTGCTTCAAGAAATTGACTACTACTCCTACTAAAAAATGCTCTAGCTCTTACTGATCTAACTTGTCTCTGTTATCTTTTTCTCTATCTCTCCCTTTACAATGAGGCATGAATTCCTATTTATAACAAATTCTCAAGACATGTCAGCCTAGCCAAACATTTACAAAATAAAACAGCCAAAACAAGTCGATCTTAGGAATTTCAAAATAAGGCACACATTAAATACCGATACATCATCAAGGTCGGCCTAGACACACTCCCCAATGTAGCCTGGATCAATACATTCCCTATAATAATAGGGAAGCACAAATCTAAAAATGGCATTAACTACCGCCTCCCTTATCCTTACCTCAAATAACCCATCCTTGAACCCTCAAAAAATATTCTTTATCTAGCTCTGACTGTGTATAAGGTAGCATCCTAAGTCTAAGATTCCTTTCAATGGAATCACCTCTCCTTTGATTGCTTTCTAATGCCTTTATTCCAACATCCTAGAGATTGATACTTATCCATCATTGCTGAAGTAGGTTGTTGTATCATCCAAATAGTCCTATGACATTTTCGTGGTCGTGAGCATAAAACATCATGCCACCATTCCCCTTTAGTTGTTCCAGCTCACGCATTTAGGAGCAATTTTCCTCCTGCCAGTCATAACCGCAAAAAATGCAATACATCCCTCATACACTCCAGTCAAGTCACCGTCTATCAACTTCTTTCGCTTCTAAATATTCCTCATGGCCTTCTGCCGAATCTACAAAGCCTCAAACCATTCCCAAGGCTCATTAAGTTTGGAGGAAGGAAGGATCCCATCAGCAACCAACTGATCTTTTCCATATTCCATAATTACTTTGGATTTCTGCAGCAAAAGATCAATATCCTCCTTATCCTGGGATAGCACATATTCCAATAGTTCCTTGGCTCTAATTGCATCTTTCCCAACTGAAAGGATATCCTTGATTGCATTGTCTCATCTTACTTGCACATCCTTTAACCAATCTGTTGTAGTTTGAGCAGAGGCTTTCATCTTTTCAATCTCGGAAATAGTTTCCTTGGGTAGGAAACCAGGAGTAGCAGAGGAAGATGGGTGAAGAGATTGCAGAGGTTTCATTACATCCTCTTCCAAGCATTTCCTAAGCCTCTCATTTTCCTTTCTCAACTCATGCTTGGTCTAAGTCGCTTTCCTTAATCTGCCAACTATCACAACATTGGACCCTTCATACTCTTCAATATCTTGCTCTACAGAAGCCTGTCCAAGGTTAAAAGTCTACACATTATAATCCTCACCAGTGACATCTTCTCTAGTCTTGTCTGCAGTAGGGGTAGCAATGTGGATAACTCTGTTATTTACCTCATCCCTTTCTATCCTTGAAACCACTTTAGCTGCCTTCTTCTTCTTACCTTTACCGATCTTAGACAACATCCCATCCTAATCCAAAGGAGTGTCTTCAACAACAACTTGTTTCTTCCTTGTAATCTCCTTTTCAAGCCAATTCGGGACAACAGGTTCCACCCGAATTTCCTCTGTTTTTGCCTCTTCATGCTATTCTATTGTTTTATCCTCTTCCTTTTCAGGAAACTGCTCATCTTGATCACCTACTTCAATCTCCACTTCTTGCACCGGCGATGGGGTTCTAACAGGAATATTTTCCTTTTCAGGTGATCCATTACCTTTGCTACTTGCTGGAGAATCTTCATATTGGACTAGTGGAGAAGGGTGCTTTTCTACCTCTTCAACCTTGAGCCCAGCTGCCACACCAAAGAGCTCTCCTTCCTTGAAAGGTTCTGCCTCTCCGCTGGTCTCGTGTTCCTCAAGAGTCTCTTGCTCAAGCACACTTGGCGAAGGGGAAGTAGCCCTAGGTTGCTCCACAACTGGTGACTTTGGAGGAGGATCCATCTTTTGCACAGTTTCCTTAGGGGATGGAGTCCTTGATATCCTCGAATAAACCTTTGTCTTTTCCCCAGAACTCTCCACATCAACAATCGGAGTCTCATCTTTAGAGGTATCATGACCTTTCTTCTTTGAAACCCTAGCTGTCCTAGTCTTCTTTAGTGGTGGAGGAGCATCCTCTTCTTCTGGCTTTTCAAATCCTTCCTCATCAGAGGACCTGCCTATTTTCAAGGCTCGACTCCTTTTCTTTCCTTTTGGCTTTCTTTTTGGTTCTGGCTCACTTTCTTTAGGGCCTCTGATTTTTATTTTGAAGGGTGAACTCCTTTTGGTTTTCCCTTTGGGGTCATCTTCCCCGGATTCTTCTGAAGTAGACATAGGATTAAGATTTCCCATCAAATTAAAGGTACATGGTACCTTCTCACTCTCCAACTCCCAAACCTTATGTTTTAGCCATGAAGTAGTGAATCTCATAACAGGAGCCATTAGGTCCTCTAGCTCAGTTACCTCATCATCATTCCAGTTTATCTCTCCAATTGATCTATCCTTAACAGACTCATAGGCATGATCCTGCACCAGGTTTCCATCGTCCTCTAGCTGGTCAGGGATTAACTTAACATTGTATTGCCTAATCACATCGACAGGTAGCCTAGAGTACCTTTTCTTCCTTGCCTCAAAATCATCTTTGATATTGGCCCAATAGTCTTCTAGGTCATCCTTATGACGGTACTCTTTGGTAGCCTTCTTCTGTGCTTCCCCGGTGATATCAAAATTTGTCCTTTTAGAGTGGAAAGAGAAACCATGAGCCGCCAATTCATCGCCTGCTGCGTGTGCTGATTGAATGGAAGGGCACACCTCTGCTACGCCAATTCCAAGAGGGAAATCCCCACTAAAACCTGTTTTATGCTTTTCCTTTTTGATAATTGCATCAAATTCGCATATATGTCTAACAATTTCAATAACACAATATGATCATTGGGGTACCTAGGTAACCTGTATGGAGCAGTTGGGCATCCGTCAATTCTGATGTAAGAGAAGGTGGGAAACTGAATGAACCAGGCTCCATATCTCTTTATCAATTCCTTCACTCCATCTGACAGTCTCACATGCTCCGCACTTTGAAGCATCCTAGTGATGTGCATCGTGAATGCATCATTGGCTCTTCGGTAATCCCGGTGTCCTAGGTGCAATTCTGGATATATTTCATAGACAATATCTTGTCCAAATGTCCCCTGCAGATTCAAACCCTTGTATGGGTAGAATCTAGCTAACACATACACCACATAGGAAGACATGGTGAATTTCTTTGTTTCTAGGACATTCCTTAATTGCTTGTCAATCAAAGCACTAATCAGTCCTGCCCAATGGTAATTGGTTCCTTGTTCAATTTTGTTGATCACATGGACCATCCAGCTTTCCAACACTCCGGCACTTTTCAAACCTGCCACTCTGCTCATGAATGTGATTGCATCATAAATATCTGATCTGAATCTAACCCTGTGCAATTGCTTGGGCAATTTGGAGTAGTGTGACTTTGGCTTTTCCAACCAAGAATTAATCATCTGCTAAGCTTTGGTTGGCTCATTCTCATAATATGTTCTGGCCAAGTCCATGTTCAAAGTGCACACCGAAGGCAAATCTGGCATGTCAAAGGCTTGAGCAATAGAAACATGACTGAAATTCGCCAAGACCCTTCCCTCAGTGTTGACCACCCTTTGTGTGTCGAAGTCATACTGCCGGGCACACTCAAGTATTAACTCATAGCATTGGATTGCAGGAGGGAACCCTGCCATATGAACCAATCCAGACTTCATCATTCCCTGTCTCATGACTGACAGATCCTTCTGAGTTGTTCTCTCTTTAAACTCCTCATATCTCCACGCTCCAACATTAGTGTCCGAGACCTCAGACCACACTGAAGATATCTTGCTTTCAGGGAGTTGACTCTTAGTGTCCAATCTTAATCTTTCTGCCTCTAAAATAGAGGACCCCTCCGTGTCACCTTTAGATTTTCCTGCTGCAGCCTTGCTTGATTCAGCCTGCATTCACAAAAGAATGTCATGAGTATCCAATTATCATGCATATTCCAATCCAAAGGTTAGAATAAAATCATATAAGGCAATTAAGAACTATCACAAATCGCCAATCTTTGAAAATCCAGAAAACAAAGCGATCTGAGAAAACAAGGTAAGCCGGGAAAATCCAGTCGGGGCAGAATTTCAGAGAAATCTGACCCAGACGGATTCCTGTTGCCAAGACACCATTTGCCAAATAAATTGTTAGTACAGACAAAGATTATGAGATTATCATGGAATTCATTCATTAGCAACAAGAAATCAACATTTAGCATTTACTCCATTAATCCTATCCTCGAGAAATCGAAAGAAACGAAACCAGACAGGAAAACCAGAAAAGTCCGAACAAGACGGATTTTTGCGGACAGTTCAAATACTCCAGAATTCACCGTACTCCGCGGAATTGGCCGAAATTGGGAAAATCTGGGTGCGCAGAAATTCCGCGGACACCTCAGAAACCTGACGGGTGACAACACGCAAACCAGTGACTGAATGATCATGTAAAACCTTGCTAATTGGGATTCAAATGATTTCAAAATCGACGCCAACCAACAAGATTCGGAATGCACTTGAACTTAAATTTCACAAGACCTCGAATGACCAAACTTCATGGCGAAACGATGATGCCCTAATTTCAAAGAATAAACCCTTCGCCATGAAAACCAGGGTAGGCTCAAGGTTTGGAACATTGTCCCTAAGGATGAATCTAAAGCACTCCGAGTCCTCACAAGGAAAGGAACTGGTTTAATATAGGTGCAAGATAGACAAATCATAACAAATTCATTAATCTGGGCTGAGCACCGAAAAAACCCTAACCTCGCATAATACAACAAATTACGTACTTAGAGGGAAAAAATCTGACCCAGAACACCCACCAACACGGAGGCACCCTTCATCTAATGGATAAATACAAGCACACATGGCACGGGTGATGAGGTTTCATGAAAAGATGGGTCAAACCCTAATTTGATAAATACAAAATTGTAACCAAGCATAGGCCGACCATCAATCAATCAACATAGAACAGTTCAATCATCATGCAAACAGATGAAAGGGCCAACGATAACCTACCATGGATTAGTCCAGATGAAACTCGAACTTGAAGAAGCGACTGCAAAACGAATGCGCCCAAGCAACAAAAATCCCGACACCAGCGCCCAAACAATTCACATGCAGGCAGCTCAAACTCAATGACCGAAGCTTGAATGAAAACTCTCAATCGCCAAAGCAGCAAGCAAGTGAATAATGAAATCAAAATGATGCCCAAAAGACTTTAAATCCATCCATACTCGCGTCTGAGCAAAGGTACCTCGAGCATTAATGAACGACAAGACATGTCAGAAAAATTTAGAAACTCGAGCCCAGGACAGAATTTTGGAGAAAACCAAGACACGCAGAAAATCTGGATGAACACGAATTCTGCGGAAATGGCAGAAACTGGGATTTTAACGAAGTTTGGGATTTTGACACAGTCCAGGAAAATCCGCTAGAACTGAAAAATCCTGGAGTCAAGCAGAAACCCGGATTCAGAAAATTCCACAGTAAATAGACAAAGAACCAGAGCCCGGGAAAATCTGCCGGAGCTGGAAAATCCCGGATTCAGGTCAAAACCCGAATTTTCACTGAAACTTAACTTCAACCAATTCAAGCCTCAAGGCAAGACCAAAACTAGGAAGATCAATATCTCAAGACCTTAAAAAGATAAATCTCATAAAACCAAAGGTCAAAAGACATCATCAAAAGAGGGTCCCTACTCGAAGTGGGGCGTGTGTGCAAAACTGCACAACAAATGACGACTCTACTAGGGAAATGCTCCCGAGCATTTCGATGACAAACTGGAATCAAGAACCCAGAACTCATGGTTTCAACTCACCTATCCTGCCACCACCCATGTTAAAACAAAGAAGCCCCTAGTCATCCAAACTTTCCTACACCAGGGTCAAAGTGTGTGCATATGCATTCATTATCCTCCTTTAGTTACAACAAGAACCAAACTTGGTATGAACAAGCTACATAAAGATTCATACTCTAAAAGTAACCTGGATAGAGCCTCGCTGCCAGCCAGACGTCCATAGCCCCAACGAAGTTATCGCTGTGATTCTCCTGAACATAGCTCTACTGCCAGCCAGACATCTATAGCCCCGGTAGAGATATCCAGATCCCCCTGATGAGTTGAATTTAAACCTTTTAATTTTTAATATGTATTTCCCTCTTTTTTTTTATACTGCTTATCTTTTCACTGCTTTCACTTCAACTTGTGAACAATGAAGTTCACACTCAGGGATGAGAACCACAGTGGCATTAGAGCAGAAAAAAGAATTTTTCACTTGTTCAAACTTCATAAGGACCTTATGCAACTTCAGGTATCTTTAATTTAAAATATGAGACCCTAATGTATTCCTGTTCAAACTAACTAGAAAACCCTTTGCCTCAGCACAAGGATAAGTGACATTGGGTAGGGAATTCATACCATAATGCCCTGGAAGGATGATTAGAGTTTGTAAAAGAAATACCAAGAACATCAGACCTACTTTGTCACCACTGTCATACAAATGCAACCAGGGATCCCAAAAGAGAAGGGACCAAGAGTAAGAGCGACGCAAACCAAAACAAACAAACCAAAGCAAACCTATTCTAACCAAAGCAGAACAAGCAGAGCAAAAGGAAACGTAATCTAACTAAACAAAACAACAGAAAGCAACCTAAACTAACTATATACAAAGCAGGGAGCTGAAAACAGCTCAGGACTGGAAATAATGTTTCAAATACTGCCCATTGATAGGCAGTGGAATATCTTCTCCTGTGAGAGTCTTCAGATGGAAGGCATTATCTCCAAGTATTTCAACAATTTGATATGGGCCAAGCCACAGTTTGTTAAATTTCCCATGGTCCCCTTTTCGATCATGAGGCTTATCCTAGTATAGGACTAGGTCAGAAATCCTGAAGGCCTTGACTTTAGCCCTCCTGTCAAACCACCTCTTAACTACCCCCTGATGTTTGGAAAAATTCTCAAGGGCATTGTCTCATTTCTCCTTAAGGTGCAATAGTTCTGTCAACCTAGTCTCCCTTCTGTCCTCTTCATCATAAAACTCATTTATAAACTGTAAAGTTGGGATCTTGAGTTGAATAGGGAATACTGGCTCTAGACCATATACTAAGTGGTAGGGAGATGTTCCGATGGATGACTTAAGTCTTGTACGATCTGCCCAAAGGGCAAACTGAAGCTGGGTATGCCAGTCTTTTGGGTTCCTCTCTAACAGCTTACAGATGATAGTCAATAAGTTCTTATTAGAGGACTCTGCTAAGCCATTACCCTGAGGATAATAATTGGATGCAAATTTTACAATAATGCCATGATCAAAAGCCCAATTTGAAAATTTTAAAGATGCGAAAGCAGGACCATTATCACAGACAACAACAATAGGGCATCCAAATTGATTAAGAATAGCAGACTCTAAGAAATCAATCACTACCTCAGATGTACATTGCCTACAAGCAAAAGCCTCAGTCCATCTTGTGAAATAATTAGTAATAGTGAGAATGTACCTGTGTCCTGCAGAAGATGGTGGGTTGATGGGACCTATGAAATCCATACCCCACTGAGCAAAATGCCTTACCTCAGTGACCGGTTGGAGCGGAAGCACTGCATACCTTTCCCTTGTTGTTGTGGTCTGACACATGTGACAAGTCTTGACATGATGGTGGACGTCTTTGAATAGCGTGGGCCAGTAATAGCCTACCTTCAAAATCTGATTTGCTGTGGCAATCACAGAACCATGGCCAGTGCCATACTTTTCATGAAATTTGTTTACCACCCTCTCAGCTTCCTATTTTCTGAGGCATTTCAAATAAATGCCCTCATGATTTTTCTTGTATAGAAAAACTCCCTTCAGCATGAAACTGTCACTCTTCAATCGTAAGACTCTCCTCTGAACAACATTAAGATGACCTGGAGATCGTTGGTTCAACAAATAATAAACTATGTCATCATACCAGCCATCTAGGGAAACCTCCTCAATGTTATAATTCTGAACAGTTAATTCAGGGCCTATTTCAGCCATGGTTTGAGTAAGTCTTTGTCCTCTTACCAACTTCATGGGCTGGATCTCAATATCATATTCTTGTAGCATTGTCACCCACTTAGCTCTACGCTCTCTTAGCTCATTTTGCATCAGAAGTAACTTGACTGTAGGATCTGGGACAACTGCATAAACCTTATTCCTGAGGATACAATGTCTGAATTTCTTCACTGCTCTAATCAGAGCATATGCCTGCTTTTCTACACTTGGGTATCTCAACTCAACATCTTTTAATGGGGCACTCATAAAGGCAATGGGATGCTCATTTCCCTCATCAAACTTTTGAGTTAGCATTCCTACACATGAATGGTCTGAAGCAAATGAATAGATGTGAAAAGGCCTGCTATAGTTAGGACTTACCAATACTAGAGCATCAGCAATGGCTCTTTTGATTTCTGCAAATGCTTCATTTGCTTCCATAGTCCATTCGATTTTAGCATCCTGCTTCAACATTGCATTCAGTGGTTTAACAATTTCAACAAATTCAGTAATAAATTTTCTGACGAAGTTGATCTTGCCAAAGAAAGATTTCATTTCCTTTTTGCTAGCAGGTGGCTGGATCTTCAGGATGGCCTCCACTCTTTCTGGATCAATAGCAATTCCCTTCTCTGATATCACATGTCCTAGTAGCTTTCCCTCTGTTACCCTGAAAATACACTTTTTAGGATTCAAGGATATGCCACATTCCCTGCACCTTTGAAACACTTTGTGCAAATCTGAGATGTGTTTCCCTCTATTTTTTGAAAAAACAGTCAGGTCGTCCATGTAAATAATGATGCATTTGCCTATGATATCTTTAAAAGCAATATCCATAGCCCTTTAAAATGTAGCCCCCGCATTAATGAGTCCAAATGGCATTCTCCTGTAGGCAAAGGTACCCCATTTAGTTGTGAAAGCAGTCTTGTGCCTGTCCTCATATTGAACCATTACTTGATTGTACCTTGAATAACCGTTCAGAAAGGACATCATCTGAGATCCATTAACTACTTGAAGTACTTCATCCAATGAAGGAACTGGATAGTTGTCTTTTTCTGACGATCTGTTTAAATTCCTGAAATCAACACAGAGTCTAATTTTTCCATTCTTTTTCCTCACTGGAACCAGGTTTTCCACCCATGTTGAATGCCTGACAGGAAATATGATTCTAGTAGATAGTAATTTTTGAACTTCCTTCTATATGACTAGTTCCAATAATGCATTAATTGGTCTTTGCCTTTGCCTAAAAGGCTTGGCACCTGGCTTCAAAGGGATAGTATGAGTTATGATTGATGTATCATAAGTTTTCAAGTCCTCATAACTCCAGGCTACTATATCGGGAAAGCTATGCAATGCTGCAATTATTCCTTGTCTTTCTTCTGGAGTGCATACTTTGCCAATAAAAATGTTCTTGGCATTATCTTCAGTTCCCATATTGTAAGTATCACACTGTCCATTGATAGACTCCTTCTTTGACTCTTGTTCCTGATCCTTGATCTTATCCATATCAAAAATTCATTCCAACTGTACCATTCCCCTTGGAATAGTATTTGATTTTAGGTTCATCACCCCTTCTAAATCCAGTTCTGCTTCCTGGAGCTCTGTTTCATCAATGATTTGAGAGGCAAAAACGTTTGTATTTGTGATAAAATCCAGAATATGCTTGTCATCTTCAAATACCTAGAAGTTAGTAACATTATTTGGGACTGAAGGCACATGAGTCAATTCTATAGTGAATTTTTTCAATCCTTACAAAGATAAAGGCTGCAGGGTGCTTGCCACCTGAGCCAGAGAATCCGCAGTTTGATTCTTCTACCATGGTATTAGTTGAATATTGAAGGCATCAAATCCCTCAATAAGGTCCCACACTTTATTCCTATAATTAGTCATTCTTCTATCGTGGCATGAATATTGTTTCCTTGCTTAATTACTAACTCAGAATCACCAAAAACTTGTAGAATCTTAACATTTTTCTTAAGTGCCATAAGAAGTCCATGAATTAACGCCTCATATTCTGCTACATTATTAGTACAGTGAAATTGAAGCCTATGGACTGCAAAAAAATTCTTACCTTTTGGACTGATTAGTTCAAACCGTGCCCCAGCTCCATGCTTGGACTTGGATCCATCAAATCTAAGTGTCCAACACTCAGCAGCTGTAATCTTCTTCATCACATCATTTGGCTTAATATTGCTGGATGGTTTTTCAGATGACACGAACTTCTTTTCTTGATAGTCTTCCTGAGGATTTTGTATATCTGTTTTAACTGTCAAGGTTGGATTCATGCATTTCTGCACTTGTTCTACTGCTGTTTGGCATAAACAACACTCCAACTATGAATGGGAAGCATTATGGACTCTACATCAATTAGGTAAGAGTAATTCTTCAAAGCTTGTCCTTCTACTTAGGTAAATTTGATTTTCAACACACTGCTTGATGAATTCCTGAAAATTGTCTAATAGGCTGATCTGATTATCTTCAGTTTCCTCTTCTTCCTCTACTGATTTTGTCAGAACAGTAACATGGCTAGATCCTATTTCTGCATCGATAGGCATCGTGTGTAGCATCAATACCTCCTCTGAGTCTGACTCCTCATACCATGTTGACAGCATATAATTTCCCATGCCAACTTCTGATATCAAAACTTTTGTTGAAGTCTTTTGGTATTCTATAATCATGTATTTCATTCTTGGCTCTCTCTCAATTCTGATCTGATTGGGCACTCCTTTCCAGGGAAGCCACATGTGAGAGTGATCAGTAGACACATAACCATTCAAAGCCTTAGTAAAATATCTTCCTAGAATCAAACCATACGCATCCGGGATATTAGCTACTTGAATATTGATAACCTGTTGAATCCTTGGGTCTGAAGCTATCTGCATGTGAATCATGTTTAATTCTCCCACCACATTTACTTCAGTTCTATCCAATTGAGTCACCTTCTTCTGGGAATTAGCAGGTGTAATTCCTAAAGCTGTACAAACTCCAAATGGCATCACATTGGTGGAAGCACCAGAATCTAGTAAACAATTATGTAGATTCTTACCGAATATGCACATAGAGATCAAGAATGGTGGGGTTTCTGTCTTCCCTTGAAACAAAGTAGGCTGAGTATCTACTTGAGCCACTTGAGTCTTGTCCTTTTCCTTTCCTTTGTCTCCAGGGGGAAAGTCAGTCCGAGTGTGCGTCTGATCTTGTATTTTTATAGGCTGAGAACTAGAAATCTTGCTGTTATACTCATTAGAAGGTTTATCCAAAGACACAGGATGTGCATCATAAGTACCTAAAACTGCCTTCCTAATAGGAGGGAACCTTAATAACTCAAATGGTGAAAGATTTACCTTTAATTTCTTAAACTCCTCAGCAACATATGAAGCCATTTGCTCCTCACTTATATCAGTGGAAGCTTCCCTTGAAGGTTCCTCCACCTTGTCCTTGCCTACTTGAACAGCCTTTTCCTTCTGTGGGTCAGTTTGGGCCTGTCTTTCCTTCAAAAGGTATTGTCTGGAAACATGTGGATAGGACGGATTATTGCTAGCATTAGGATATGGGGGAGTATTGAAGTTGTTAGGAGGAATGGAAGTGGTGAAAGGCCCCCCAGCCTGTGGGCGCCTATGAGGCATATCTCTCAGACTTTGCCTCTGGAACATCTATACTTCCTCAACATAAGCTTCTTCCTGATTGAGGGGGCCATTATCATTCATTGTTTCTTCATTGAATAACTGAGCCACCTCATCCCCATTACAAATTTGATCTGTTTTCCCCTCCTAAGAATCAGATTCCTCCTCTGGTACATTTTCCTTACTTGCTGGGAAGGGAACGTGATTTAATACCAACACAAGAGAATCATAAGGGCTGGAGGGAACAATCTCCTATCCATTTGCATTATTCTCTACCTCATACTGAAAAATGGAGGCTGTAGTTTGGAATTCTGGACATTCTAACTCCGAATGCTGACTTGTCTTATGAAACCTACACCATCCTGATAAGGCTGCTTCAGCCAGGTATACACCACTGGGAGGCTTGTCCTGATTGACTGGTTGATTTGCAAATTGGTTGATAACTTGATTAACCGGTTGATCCAATGGAGTGGGAACTCCATTATTAGGTCCTATATTCCATGTTCTGTTCTATCCCTGTGATTTCCTCTTATCGAATCCTGATCCACTACCTTGTCCCCTATCAAAATTCTACCTCCTATCATTATTGAACCCTCTATCATTGTTGTAACCCCTATCCTGATTATATCCCCTGTCATTGTAGAATCCTCTTTTGTTACACTGTCCTCTGTCAAAATTCTGCCCTTGTGGAAACTCTCTATTCTAATTGGACTGCATACTCTTCTGAGCAGCTTGTAATTGGCTATTTTGATTTCTTAGGTAAGTTACCTCTAGATTTAACTTCTTTATTTGTTCAGCCATTTCATCAATCCTCTCCCTATTTGGATCTCGATAAGGGATCTGGCTTGGGTTACTCTGAGAAGGGACAACCATTGTAGTAGATCCCATAGACTGATGCAATACTTTAGAATTTTGCAGATAAGTAGGGAAACTATTTGGTTGTGGCTGATACATAGGCTGGTTAACCTGCTGCTAGGGAAAATTCATCATGGGGGAGACCTGGCCCATGGGAGGACCAGGGTGTGGCACTAAGGGTAATTGAGGTACTGGATTCATGATTGGAGTATGATTGGTAAGTGCCTGATTTACTGCCTGAACCTGATTGGGATGTGCAACTGGTCCTAAAGAAGGCAACGGTCCAGTCACATATTGTCTCAGATCTGTGCTAAGCTTAACAACTTCTATATATGCATCAGTTAGGTTAGCTGGAGGGTTGGGTCTCCACTTCAAAAAGGTTGCTGTAAGGCTATCCAATGCTTCATAATAGACTCCCAGGGCTGTATTGTTATCCAAAACATAAGGATCTTGAAGTCTGGTGTACGCATGGTGAAACCTATTATTGAAACTGGATATTGGTTCATTGACTTCTCTTACTTTGCGAATCGCGTAACGAAACAGACTATCGTGGTATGAACAAGTGATGATGATTCTCCCCTTTCTCGAGTCCTTCTTAACCTAGTGGGGAACTGTAATTCATATAAATCTTCCTCTCCTGGGGTAGATCTAGTATTTCTCCTATATCTCTCTGGAGAGATGGCGTTCAAGAAACGATCCAGTGTGCTCATTCAGGCCCTCCTTCTAGCGCCAATCTGTTGATGGTGTTTTCTGCACAACAACAACTCAGATAGAATACAATATTCTATCTCTCTTGAAAGGTAATCTTCAACAATAAATTATCAAAAATCACCCCAAGGTCTCTCGGGTGTCAGGTCATGACAATGCATAAACAACTCAGATAATATGTGAAAATGCTGGTAATCACAAAGGGACCTTACTACAAGCAAATTGTATCTTCCCACTTATTGGATTTTGTAATATGATGATCTCAAATCCTAAGTCTAACCAGATGATAAAGAAATAGCAAAAGATAAGGGTGCAAGAATATGATAAGATCTAAACTACTCTTAGAATGAATAATGCAAATGACAGATATCTGGAATGGACAAATCTTGAGTAACCAATTCTTGATCAACCCAAAATGCAATATCACAAAAACGGTGCAATCTTCTAAGGTATATAGATTTTCAAATCATAGATATTCATCCACAATCGAACTTAAGCACATATAAATATATGGTCCAGGTTGACTTCACCAGCCTACTACAATCAGATAATTACTTGGAGTATAGACCAGAGATTGCTACAAACATTCCAAATATGAAATCATGAACATCATTCACCAAACTAATCTAATTCCAAGACACTAAATTCTAAATCTTTAAGCAATTTGAAAGATGAAACAACAGGAACCATGCAAGATAAACTAACATAAGATATTTCACCAGGAAAACCACAATGCCTTCAATTTTATTAGATCACCAAAATGCTGCAACAATTCCACTATTTTGTTACAATATTTGCTTCAAGAAATTGATTACTACTCCTACTACAAAATGCTCTAGCTCTTACTGATCTAACTTGTCTCTGTTATCTTTTTCTCTATCTCGCCCTTTACAATGAGGCATGAATGCCTATTTATAACAAATTCTCAAGACATGTCAGCCTAGCCAAACATTTACAAAATAAAACAGCCAAAACAAATCGGCCTTAGGAATTTCAAAATAAGGCACACATTAAATGCCGATACATCATCAAGGTCAGCCTAGACACACTCCCCAATGTAGCCCGGATCAATACATGCCCTATAATAATAGGGAAGCACAAATCTCAAAATGGCATTAACTACCGCCTCCCTTATCCTTACTCTGGGCCAACAATCCTTGAACCCTCAAAAACACTTTATCTAGCTCGGTGACAGGTGGCAAGGGCAAGCTCCTAAGTCGGCACTCAATGGAATCAATCTCCTCCTTTGACTGCTTAACAGTCTTATTCCAATCATCCCTGTGAGATTGATACTTATCCATCACTGCCAAGTAGGTTGCTGCATCATCCAGCTGGTGTCTGGTTATGACATTTTCAGAGTCAGGAGCATAAACATCATGCCACCATTCCCTTAGTTGTTCCAGGCTCACGTACTTAGGAGCAATTTTCCTCCTGCCAGTCATGATCTCAAAAAATGCAATACAACCCTCATAGACACCAGTTAAGTCGCCATCTATCAACTTCCTTCACTTCTGAATCTTCCTCATGGCCTTCTGTCGAATCTGCAAAGCCTCAAACCATTTCCAAGGCTCATTAAGTCTTGAGAAAGGAAGGATCCCATCTGCAACCAACTGATTTTTTCCATATTCCATAATTACTTTGGATTTCTGCAGCAGAAGATCAATATCCTCCTTATCCTGGGATATCACATATTCCAACAGTTCCTTGGCTCTGACTGCATCTTTCCCAACTGAAAGGATATCTTTGATTGCATTGTCTCCTCTAATTTGCACATCCTTTAACCAATACGTTGTAGTTTGAGCAGAGGCTTTCGTCTTTTCAATCTCAAAAATAGTTTCCTTGGGTAGGAAACCAGGAGTAGCAGAGGAAGATGGGCGAAGAGATTGCAGAGGTTTCATCACCTCTTCCAAGCATTTCCTAAGCCTCTCATTTTCCTTTCTTAGCTCATGCTTGGTCTGAGTCTCTTTCCTTAATCTGCCAACTATCACAGCACTGGACCCTTCATACTCTTCAATATCTTGCTCTACAGAAGCCTATCCAAGGTTAAAATTCTGCACATTATAATCCTCACCAGTGACATCTTCTCTAGTCTTGTCTGCAGCAGGGGTAGCAATGTGAATAACTCTGTTATTTACCTCATCCCTTTCTATCCTTGAAACCACTTTAGCTTCCTTCTTCTTCTTACCTTTATCAATCTTAGATAACATCTCATCCCAATCCAAAGGAGTGTCTTCAACAATAACTTGTTTCTTCTTTGTAATCTCCTTTTCAAGCCAGTCCGGGACAATAGGTTCCACCCGGATTTCCTCTATTTTTGCCTCTTCATGCTGTTCTATTGTTTTATCCTCTTCCTTTTTAGGGAACTGCTTAGCTTGATCACCTACTTCAATCTCCACTTCTTGCACCGGCGATGGGGTTCTAATAGGAATATTTTCCTTTTTAGGTGATCCATTACCTTTGCTACTTGCTGGAGAATCTTCATATTGGACTAGTGGAGAAGGGTGCTTTTCTACCTCTTCAACCTCGAGCCCAGCTGCCACACCAAAGAGCTCTCCTTCCTTGAAAGGTTCTACCTCTCCGCTGGTCTCATGTTCCTCAAGAGTCTCTTGCTCAGGCACGCTTGGCGAAGGGGAAGTAGCCCTAGGTTGCTCCACAACTGGTGACTTTGGAGGAGGATCCATCTTTTGCATAGTTTCCTTAGGGGATGGAGTCTTTGATATCCTCGAATAAACCTTTGTCTTTTCCCCAGAACTCTCCACATCAACAATCGGAGTCTCATCTTTAGAGGTATCCTGACCTTTCTTCTTTGAAACCCTAGCTGTCCTAGTCTTCTTTGGTGGTGGAGAAGCATCCTCTTCTTCTGGCTTTTCAAATCCTTCCTCATTAGAGGACCTGCCTATTTTCAAGGCTCGACTCCTTTTCTTTCCTTTTGGCTTTCTTTTTGGTTCTGGCTCACTTTCTTTAGGGCCTCTGATTTTTATTTTGAAGGGTGAACTCCTTTTGGTTTTCCCTTTGGGGTCATCTTCCCCGGATTCTTCTGAAGTAGACATAGGATTAAGATTTCCCATCAAATTAAAGGTACAGGGTACCTTCTCACTCTCCAACTCCCAAACCTTATGTTTTAGCCATGAAGTAGTGAATCTCATAACAAGAGCCATTAGGTCCTCCAGCTTAGTTACCTCATCATTGTTCCAGTTTATCTCTCCAATTGATCTGTCCTTAACAGACTCATAGGCATGATCTTGCACCAGGTTTCCATCGTCCTCTAGCTGGTCAGGGATTAACTTAACATTGTATTGCCTAATCACATCAATAGGTAGCCTAGAGTACCTTTTCTTCCTTGCCTCAAAATCATCTTTGATATTGGCCCAATAGTCTTCTAGGTCATCCTTATGACGGTACTCTTTGGTAGCCTTCTTCTGTGCTACCCCGGTGATATCAAAATTTTTCCTTTTGGAGTGGAAGGAGAAACCATGAGCCGCCAATTCATCGACTGTTGCGTGTGCTGATTGAATGGAAGGGCACACCTCTACTACGCCAATTCCAAGAGGGAAATCCCCACTAAAACCTGTTTTATGCTTTTCCTTTTTGACAATTGCATCAAATTTGCATATCTGTCTAACAATTTTCAATAACACAATATGATCATTGGGGTACCTAGATAACCTGTATGGAGCAGCTAGGCATCCGTCAATTCTGATGTAAGAGAAGGTGGGAAACTTAATGAACCAGGCTCCATATCTCTTTATCAATTCCTTCGCTCCATCTGACAGTCTCACATGCTCCACATTTTGAAGCATCCTAGTGATGTGCATCGTGAATGCATCATTGGCTCTTCGGTAATCCCGGTGTCCTAGGTGCAATTCTGGATATATTTCATAGACAATATCTTGTCCAAATGTCCCTTGCAGATTCAAACCCCTGTATGGGTAGAATCTAGCTAACACATACACCACATAGGAAGACATGGTGAACTTCTTTGTTTCTAGGACATTCCTTAATTGCTTGTCAATCACAGCACTAATAAGTCTTGCCCAATGGTAATTGGTTCCTTGTTCAATTTTGTTGATCACATGGACCATCCAGCTTTCCAACACTCCAACGCTTTTCAAACCTGCCACTCTGCTCAAGAATGTGATTGCATCATAAATATCTGATCTGAATCTAACCCTGTGCAATTGCTTGGGCAATTTGGAGTAGTGTGACTTTGGCTTTTCCAACCAAGAATTAATCATCTGCTGAGCTTTGGTTGGCTCATTCTCATAATATGTTCGGGCCAAGTCCATGTTCAAAGCACACACCGAAGGCAAATCTGGCATGTCAAAGGCTTGGGCAATAGAAACATGACTGAAATTCGCCAAGACCCTTCCCTCAGTGCTGACCACCCTTTGTGTGTCGAAGTCATGCTGTCGGGCACACTCAAGTATTAACTCATAGCATTGGATTACAGGAGGGAACCCTGCCACGTGAACCAATCTGAACTTCATCATTCCCTATCTTAGGACCGACAGATCCTTCTGAGCTATTCTCTCTTTAAACTCCTCATATCGCCATACTCCAACATTCGTGTATGAGACCTCAGACCACACCGAAGATATCTTGCTTTCAAGGAGTTGACTCTTAGTGTCCAATCTTAATCTTTCTGCCTCTGAAATAGAGGACCCCTCCGTGTCACCCTTAGATTTCCCTACTGCAGCCTTGCTTGATTCAGCCTGCACTCACAAAAGAATGTCATGAGTATCCAATTATCATGCATATTCCAATCCAAAGGTTAGCACAAAATCATATAAATCCATTGAAATCCATCACAAATCACCAATCCTTGAAAATCCAAAAAATAAAGTAATCTGAAAAACAAGGTAAACCAGGAAAATCCAGTCGGGGCAGAATTCAGAGAAATCCGACCCAAACGGATTCCTGTTGCCAAGACACCATGCACCAAATAAATCGTTAGCACAGACAAAAGATTATGAGATTATCATGGAATTCATTCATTAGCAACAAGAAATCAGCATTTAGCATTTACTCCATTAATCCTATCTTCGAGAAATCGAAAGGAATAAAACCAAATAGGAAAACCGAAAAAGTCTGGACAAGAAGGATTTTCGAGGATAGTTCAAATATTCTGGAATTCGCTATACCCCACAGAATTGGCTGAAACCAGGAAAATCCGGGTGCGCAGAAATTCCGCGGACACCTCAAAAACCTGACGAATGACAACACGTGGACCAGCTACTGAATGATCATGTAAAACCTTGCTAATTGGGATTCAAATGATTTCAAAATCGACGCCAACCAGCAAGATTTAGAATGCGCTTGAACTTAAATTTCAAAAGACCTCGAATGACTAAACTTCATGGCGAAACGATGATGCCCTAATTTCGAAGAATAAACCCTTTGCCATGAAAACCAAGGTAGGCTCAAGGTTTGGAACACTATCCTGAAGGATGAATCTAAAGCACTCTGAGTCCTCACAAAGCATGAAACTGGCTTAATACAGGCGCAAGATAGACAAATCATAACAAATTCATTAATCTGGGCTGAGCACCGAAAAAACCCTAACCTCGCACAATACAGCAAATTACGCACTCAGAGGGCAAACAATCTGACCCAGAACACCTTCCAAATGGATGCACCCATCATCTAATGGATAAATACAAGCACGCATGGCATGGGTGATGAGGTTTCATGAAAAGATGGGTCAAACCCCAATTCGATAAATACAAAATCGTAACCAAGCATAAGCAGACCCGAAATGACCATGAATCAACATAGAATAGTTCAATCATCATGCAAACAAACGAAAGGGCCAATGATA
>VDFB02178444.1:0-22710 GCA_007258455.2 Sequoia sempervirens
GGTAGAGGGTAGATAGTTTAAGTGTTTAGGGTTTTACCTGGTTAAGGGTTGAAGGTTGAGGGTTTTAGGGTTTTAGGGTTTAGGGTTTAGGGATTCAATGTTAAGGGTAAAGGGTTTAGGGTTTAGGGATTACAATTTATGGTTTAAGGGTAGAGGGTGTAGGGTTGTGGGTGGAGGGTTGAGGATTTTAGGGTTTAATGGTTGAGGGTTGAGGGTAGAGGGTAGAGGGTAGAGGGTAGAGGGTAGGGGGTTTAGGGTTTATAGTTTAAGGGTAGAGGGTTGAGGGTTTTAGGGTTTAAGGGTTGTGGGTTGAGGGTAGAGATTATGGTTTACAGTTTAAGGGTAGAGGGTAGAGGGTTAAGGGCAGCAGAAGGCAGGAGGTTTGTGCATGCCTAGGCCATGGGCTTAGGGTCTCACACCCTAAGGGTAGAGGGTAGAGGGTTAAGGGTAGAGGGTAGAGGGCTTAAGCGTTTAGGGTTTAAAGGTTTAGGGTTTAAGGGTTGAGGGATTAAGGGTTGAGGGTTGAGGGATTAGGGAAGAGATTTTAGTTGGGTTTAAAAGGGTTTAAGGGTTGAGGGTAGAGAGTTTAGTTGGGTTTAAAAGGGTTTAAGGGTTATGGGTAGATGGGTATTGGGTTTAAAGGTAGAGGGTATTGTATTGAGGGTAGAGGGTAGAGGGTTTAAGGGTTTAGGTCTCCCATCCCTCTATCTCCCACTCCCTCTCTCAATTGTTGAGTGGTGCAATCATGCAATGGGTCTAGGTAGTCAAGGTAATTCTTTAGTTCATAGATTTTTTCATTTAGTAGATGATACTAACATTGCAAAATATGAGGATTTTTGTACACTAATAGGATCGAGCAAGCTACACTCTTTTAGAAGCTCCAATGTAGGTACATGGACTATCCATACACAAAAGATGGCATGATTTTGTTCTGCATGTACACTTCAAGCATGGAATGATTGCGAGTCAACAAAGTGGGTTGATGAATGGTCTGTAAGAAGTCTAACCCCACTTGAAATTTATTGGCTCTTGAGGGCTCTACAAATCATAGAGATGAAATCATTCATTGACTTTGATCATGTATCGAACCTTGTAGAACTAGGTAATATATCTTACTTGCAGGTTTTAGTTTGATGTTCATTAAATACATCTAACAAGATGAACATATCAATGTAGGGTAAATATATGTGGTGATTGTAGATGAAGAAAATGAAGAGGGTACAAATTATTACTTGTGTTGTTGTATCAAGGCCAAAAAGAAATTGGAGGCCCCAGTTATAGATGGAGAAAACATAGAATATCCTATAGGTATGGTGGTTGTTACTAGAACATGGCTTAGAAGGTACCTAGTTAAGAATTTTGTAGTTTGATTGTTTGAGGACTTTGACATGCATCGAAAGATTCTTCACTACTCAAAACTTTTCATCGCCACCAAAATTCATTTGATCAAATATAAGGGAAGACCTGCGAACAAGAACTTGTGGAAAGTGCGTGAGTCTGACCACAAGGCAATACTTGACACAATAAAGAGTAGAGCAAACCCAGATGGTTCCCTGGATTGATTGGTAAGTATGCACTTTGAATTTGTAAATTCATGCTATTGATCATTGCTATATTTCAAGTGTTTAAGTTTGATTGTATAAGGGTTTGCAAACTTGCATTAATGTAGATATGCAAAATCATGGTTATATGTTGCTCTCTATTTGGTGTAGGGGCACCAAGCTTTGGTGGTTGTCATTAGGGTGATGAAGTATTGTTTTGGCTTGGATAAGGTAATATAGACCATTTATTGATGTAATAAGTCTATTTTAGTGGTTATTAGTGAGTTAGAATGTTTTAGTTGCAAATTTTCTAAATTAGTGCAAAGTGTAATTTTTCAAATTTTGAAGTGCAAGAAACGCATAGTGGGGAAGTTGAACGGTCAGGGAAGGCCAAAGGTCACTTGTGGCATTGGTTTTCAATCAATTATTTATTAAGGGAGTTGAATTTATGTAAGTGAATCTTGAATGAAGGAGTGTGTGGAGAAAAGTGGAATATTTTGTACAAGCATTGATCAATAAAGCTCTATTTTCTTTATAAATCCAAGTTTATTTTTCTCTTTTTTAGTGCTATAGTAGTCAATTGCATGAGCTCATACTAAAGGGAATTGAAGAAAAGTGTTTTTATTTGGGTAGAGGGATGCGTTAGCCAATTTTTGGTTTTTTGGCATTTAAATCCATCTTGTTTTGAGCTCTTAGGGTGGATTTTACTGTACGCAGGTCTGGAAGTCTAAATTTCAAGTTTTGAGGTCATCAAGTGATTTAATGGATCCTTCCACCTAATGTATATACTATAGCTTGGTGGAATGAGTCCATTAGGCTGGGAATAGGTTAGAAGATGATTCTTGGAGTAGGGGAGATCATTTTGGAGTAATGGCATGTAGCCTTGGGTGTGAAATGGTGTGATTTTGAGTGAATTTGAGTGGTTTTAGAGTGTGAATGGATGGATTCCTTTGGGGAAATAATTTGTGAGAGTCTTTTGAGCATGTAAAAACATCATATGGTATGTTTTGGGTGTTGAATGTGAGAGTTAATTGTGGGAAGAGTGATTTTCAATAAGGCTCCTTGGAAAACCTAGGTTTGGTGGCTTGAGAGTGAGGGTTTAGTGGATTGGTAGCTTGGTGAGCAGTTGGAGCTCTAAAAATTGTGAAATATTAAGATTGGTAACCTATTTAATGACTTTACATGGTGTTTTACTTGATCGTAGGTGTTTGGGAAGGTGTCTCTTTAGAAAAGATGGCTAATTGGCCTAGTTGCCCCTACAGTACAATGGGATTTTGGAGAATACATTGAAAAAACCATCTCCAATCCTCCTATGACCTTATCACCAGCTCAAAAACCTTTGTTTAAGCCTACATATGATTAATAATCCTTAATGTTATGCTTCCCCCAAACTTCACCCACTTTTAGTCTCTAAAACCTCAATTTTCCATTAAAAAATGCACTTATCTCAACTAGGGCTTCATGCTCAAACATACACATGACCTCCCCAATCCTTGCAAACTGTCAAACACATCAAAATTCACCAAATATCACTAAAACCAACTAGTTCTAGCCTTCTTCAAAACAAATTCTTCAATCTGCTACTTCAACTCATGCCTTTTATACCTAAATTAATGCACAATATACTTGATTGTCATTTGAAGTGTCATTAATGAAATTATATATTAAATTATATTTTTATCTTATTTTCCTCTTGTTGGAGTAGGTGTTTGAACACTTGAAGGAGTAGGTGTTGAAACACCTCAGGGCAGAGGTGTTGAAACACCTGAAGGAGATAAAGAAAAAGAGATGCCTAAAGAGGTATGCATTTATTTTATTTTTTGTTTGGTAAATATGTTCCTATTACCAACAATTATATGCTAACTTGTATCAATTTGATGTTTTTGTTCACATATATAGATTGACATTGCAAAAGTTGGTATGATTGGTTCTTTGAGAGGGACATATTCTAGGACTCATGACAATTTGAAGAGACATATATATGAGGTAATCAAGATTTCAATTTTAGAGTTCAATTATAATCCAATGTATATTGATTTTGATGTTAATTATTTGACTTTAAATTATATAATATAACTAATCTTAATTATGGTTTGAATTTTTCTTGTGCGGTTACTTTCAGAGCCAAAGAGTGCTTCAAAGAGGCTCCATTTTGATGATCCACCAATAGTTTAGGATGAGATAAACATTTTGGCATGTATATTTTGAATAGATATCGAGACGACATATGCCACATTTTGTAAAAAAATGTTTGAGTTGGCGTTGATGCCATTTTTGTATATGGACATACACTTGATTATTGGATAATTAATTTGATATATAGAAGTTGAGAATCAAAATAATTTGTTCATCATGTGCATGTGTAAACTGTTCAAAAATTTAATCTTGAGCAATGGTCAAATATCAATGTACAATAGCATAAAAAATAATGAATAATGGTTAAATTATATCATATATTGCTTAGTTATATTATGGTTAAATTATATAGTTTAAACAACTTTGAGGATAAGAACAATGGTGAAATTTAACATTTTAACTTTAAAGTTTAAATACATAAATGTCATTGTCTCACACTACATATTTCATATTGCATTATCATTACATATTGAAATTCATAATTATCATCATTTTATGTTGATAAACATGCCAAAGTGATGCAGAGCAGGGTGAAAAACTCTCAACAAACCAACTACCCTTTAATCTTCCTTCTAGACACAAAAAACCATTGAAAAGTCATGACCAGGGTACATAAGCACTAAATCAACAATCATCTTCCAATGAAACACTCACCAACACTCCAAAACTCAAAACCCTCACTTTTGACAAGTTTCAAGGGGGTTTATTGAAAACCTCACCTCTAGACCTTTCCTCACTATTTCAATGCCTCCAACACCTTCAAATATGCCTGCGCTTGCTTAATTAACTCTTAAAAAGTGCTTCCCCAAGTGTTTTCCATCACTACCTACTCTTAACCTCCAAATTTCACACAAAACACACATTCTTGACAACTAGGCATCATGACCAAACCCCCAAATGGCCACCCCTGCTCCTAAAATCATGCACACATGCCCCCTACACCTAATTATTCCATTCCATCAAGTTAAAATAGAATACAATGGGTGGAAAATATATTTGGTGGAAATTTCCATGTTGCCCCTATGGAAAAAGCATGAATTTAGGCCTAGGAGGCATAACTTGAAGTAGCAAATTAAAGAAATAGTTTGGAAGAAGGTTAGAACCTAGTTGTTTTAATGTTATTAGGTGGATTTTGATGTGATAGAAGGTCTGCAAAGGTAGGGTAGGTCATTTGGATGTTTGGGATTGAAGCCTTAGTTGAACAAAGAGTGAAAATGGGTGAAATTGAGAGGTTTTAAGAAGGAAATGTGTGAGAAATTTGAGGGAAGCATAATTTGAAGGTGAATTAAGTTTGTGTAGAGTGAAATAAGAGTGTTTGAAATCACCTACACAAACTCAAAAGAAAATCACCCAGCCTCTACATGCAATATTTTATCAAACCCTAGGGTGAAACCTAATTTTTCATGCCCTTTTCCATCAAAATCTACAAGGGAAGCAACACAAACCCCATAAAACTTATTCCCTTTCACCAAATAAGCACACTAAAATAAAAATGGGTTTCTAAATATGTATTCAGTTTGTGGAAACACAAAGAGATTGAAAAGGAGAACACCATCACCATGTACGAAACTGTATAGTTCAAGGAAACATCAAATTTATGGTAAAAATATAGAAAAATACAAGGAAACAATGAATCTTATTGATATTCTTCTAAGTACATGGTACATTTACTTTAGACATGATATATTTACATTAGGCATGGTCCTCTTTTGCACCTAAACACCCAGAATTGCTTTGAGCTATGTTCAACCAGATCGATCCCTTAAGGGTCCAAAGTGCAAAAGGGCAACAATCTTTGACTAGGTATTACTCGGAAACCGTGGTGCTTACAAAATATTTGTTTGAGCCTATGAGATCATGTTTGGCCCCTTTACAATAACCTCTATCAATTTTTGTTATCTTGGAGTGGTTTTCCAGTAGTGTCCAATTTTGACTTGATGGAAAAAGTGTCAAATGCAAGTAGTGCAAAGTTGCAAAGTGGTGCAACTTTCATTCTGCAACTCGTGTGACCAAACAGACTGTTCCAACACGTTCGAATAGGTATTTTTACACTAGCCATGGTCCTCTTTCACACCCAAACATGTGGAGTCGCTCTGAGCTACATTCAACTAGATTGATCCCTTAAGAGTCCAAAGTTCAAAATGATTGCAAACTTCAACATGTTGTTACTCGGATACTGTGACACTTAAAAAATTCTTGTCTAATTTTATGGGATTGAGTTGGTCCCCTCTACAAAAATCTCTCTTGATTTTCACTATCTTGGAGTGGTTTTCCCGTGGTGGCGAATTTTCACTTGGGGAAAAAGTTGTCAAATGCAAGTAGTTGAAAGTTGCAAAGTGGTTCAACTTTCATTTTAAAAATTGTGTGACCAAACAAATTATTCCAACATTTCTAAATAGGCATGTTTATGCTAGAAATGGACCTCATTTGCACCCAAACATGTGAAATCACTCCAAGCTACGTTCAACTGGATCCATCCCTTAAGAGTCCAAAGTGTAAAATGGCTGCAAACTTCAATATGTTGTTATTCGGATACCGTGATGCTTAGAAACTTCTCATTTGATCCTATGAGATTGCATTGGGCCCCTCTACACAAACCTCTTTTGGTTTTCACTATCTTAGAGTGGTTTTCCTGTGGTGGCGGATTTTCATTTGGAAAAGAAGTTGTCAAATGCAAGTAGTTGAAAGTTGCAAAGTGGTGCAAGTTTTGTTCTGCAGCTCGTGTGACCAAACGGATTATTCCAACACATCCAAATAGAAATTTTTATGCTAGGAATGGTCCTATTTTGCACCTAAACATGCGGAATCGCTCCGAGCTACGTTCAAACGGATTGATCCCTTAAAAGTCCAAAGTGTAAAATGGTTACAAACTTTAGCCTGTTGTTACTCGGATACCATGATGCTTAGAAATTTTTTGTCTGATCTTATGGGATTGCGTTGGGATCCTCTACAAAAACCTCTCTCGGTTTTCACTATCTCAGAGTGGTTTTCCCATGGTGGTGGAGTTTTACTTGGGAAAAAAGTTGTTAAATGCAAGTAGTTGAAAGTTTCAAAGTGGTGCAACTTTTGTTCTGCAACTTGTGTGATCAAACAAACTGTTCTAACACGTCTGAATAGGTATGTTTACACTTGGAATGGTCCTTTTTTGTACCCAAACATGTGGAATCGCTTCGAGCTACTTTCAACCAGATCGATCCCTTAAGAGTCCAAAGTACAAAATGGCTACAAACTTCAACATACTATTACTTGGATATCATGACACTTAGAAACTTCTTGTCTAATCCTACATGATTGCATTGGGACCCTCTACAAAAACCTCTCTCTATTTTCACTATCTCAGAGCGGTTTTCCTGTGGTAGCAAATTTTCACTTGATGGAAAAAGTGTCAAATGCAAGCAGTGCAAAGTTGCAAAGTGGTGCAACTTTCATTCTACAACTCGTGTGACCAAAAAAAATATTCCAACATGTTTGAATAGCTATTTTTATGCTAGTAATGGTCCTCTTTTACACCCAAATATGTGGAATCACTCCGAGCTACATTCAATTGGATGGATCCCTTAAGAGTCCAAAGTGCAAAATGGCCACAAACTTCAACATGCTGTTACTCAGATACCGTGATGCTTAGAAATTTCTCGTCTAATCCTACGGGATCACGTAGGGCCCCTCTACAAAAATTTATCTTAGTTTTTGCTATCTTGGAGTGGTTTTCTCGTGGTGGTAGATTTTCACTTTATGAAAAAGTGTCAAATGCAAGTAGTGCAAAGTTACAAAGTGGTGCAATTTTTGTTCTGCAATTCGTGTGACCAAACAGACTATTCCAATACATCTGGGTGGGTACATTTACACTAGCCATGGTCCTATTTTGCACCGAAACACGTGGAATCTCTCTGAGCTACATTCAACTGGTAGAATCCCTTAAGAGTCCAAAGTGCAAAATGGCTGCAAACTTCAACATGCTTGTATTTAGACACCGTGATGCTTAGAAACTTCTCGTTTGAGCCTATGGGATTGTGTTGGGCCCATCTACAATAACATCTCTCAATTTTTTCTATTTCAGAGGTCTTTTCTCGTGGCGGAAAATTCTCGCTTGGGGAAAAAGTGGTCAAATGCAAGTAGTTGAGTGTAAAAATGACTTTTTAGCCATTCCACCCATTGTATTCTATTGTAACTTGATGGAATGGCATAATTAGGGGTAGGGAACATATTTGCATGGTTTCTGGAGTAGGGGAGGTGAGTTGAGTGGTTTGGTGTGATGCCCTAGTTGGCAATTTGATGAGTTTTAGTGAAATTGAGTGGTTTAAGAGTGGAAATGGTTGAAATCCTTTGGGGTAGTAGTTTGTGAGGGAATTTGAAGCATTTTCAAGTTATTTTAAGCATTTTTGATTCTTTGGAAAGGTGTTATGAGTTGTGGGAATAGGATTTTCAATAAACCCACCCCAAACTTGTTAAAAATGAGGGTTTTGTAAAAGTGGGCTTAAAGGAGTGGTTCTCAAGTTAAAGATTATGGATTTGGAGGTTTTGTGGTTTGGTAAATGACTTTTCTATAGTTATTTGTGGGAAGAAAGTTTTGAGTATAGTTTCTTTGAAAATTTGGCTTAATTGGCCAATCGGGTATATCTCCTTTGTGTTGTCCTTTCAAATTAGGACCATCAGGGTTTCAAACACCCATCAAGGTACTCAAAAACATACCATATCCACTCAATAGGTTACTTTGATACAACTCTCTCAAATCAAGCTTTTCACACCAACTAGGCCTCAAATTAGGTCACTTTTACAAAGGGACTCTACCTTAAACTTTCCTAGGTTTCACTCAAAATTTAATTGGGAAGCTTTCCATAGGTTACCAAACCAAAGATTCCATAATTTTTTCCCAAACATCCACCTTCCAATATACCTAAACTCAAAACCCTCTTTTATAGCCAAAAATCAAGGGTTTTATTGGAAATCACATTTCCAGAACTCAATCAAACTTGTCACCACCTCAAAATAGTCTAAAAACTTTGAAAATACTCAATTCAATAGGAAACAATGCTGCCCCAACCTATTTCACTCATTACCATATGAAAACCTCTCTTTTCCACTTGGAAGACACAATTTTTCACTCTAGGGCTTCATGCCCAACACATTTTCAGGCCTCTCCTGCACTCTCTCAACATTCCCTCACTTGTTTATTGATGTTTCAATCCCATTCCACAAGTTACAAGAGACACAAAAAGTGGAATGGTCCAATTTTACATTTTAAAGACTGTAAACCCTTAAAACAGGGTATAAAACCAGTCACAAAGAATTTGCTCAAACTTACACCGAATCCACTATTGGATGCTCAAATCAAATGCAATAAGTGGCCAAATCACACCTTAAAATGAATTAAAAAAATATTTAGAAAATTATGTAACTTTGTACGGGCCATATAGTCACTGGAAACTCAGAAAATACAGAAAAGTGGAGAAAAACAGAGTATTATTAATGTTCCAATCTTCCAAATCTTCAAAAATCCAACTTACATCGATGGTTTCTACCTTATTTATGCTTTTTCCCTCCAAACTAGCTGTCCTAATGCCTACAACTACCTTTTGAAATGCTATGACCGTTTGCCTCCCCTAAAAATGCAATTTTGCAACTTTACATCTTTTTCAATATTTTGCACTTTTTGCAAACTTGACCTTCGAAACATCTAGCTATCAACTAAAATGACACATTACAATAGAAAATGGTCTCATTGACCTTATTTTAGACAAAATACCTCAAAACCTAGAGCCTACTCCTCAAAACCTTGAATTGACAACTTCTATTCAATGGTGCTCCAACACCAAAAAATGTGGTAGCATAGAAAAGGCAGTGAACTCTTTGAAAAAATGCCTCAAAAAAATGAGGTCTCATGATGATTGAATGCCGTGACAATCAAAAGAAATTGATTGTGATGGCATTCCATCACTTTGAGACCACATTTCTTTGAGGCATCTTTTCAAATAGTTCACTGCCTTGTCTATGGATTGTCATGGCATTCCATCACCACATTTGTTTTATGCATTTCTTCAAATAGTTCACTGCCTTGTCTTTGCTATTGTTTACTATTATGTTTTTGATATATTTTGTCCAACCATCCATAGATTGTTCGAAAGAACTTGTTTTAGGCTTTTAGCCATAGCAACAAGGTAGTGAACTGTTTGACAAGATGCTTTGGTAGACATGTATAAAAAATGTGGTAACATAGACAAGGCAGTGAACTATTTGAAAAATACCTCAAAGAAATCTGGTCTCATAGAATGCCATGATAATAAAATGCCATTGGCAGCTACTCCTTTTTATTAGTTATGCAATGTGAAGTAATTGCATAATTGCTTAGGTTGACTTTGTAGAAACTATATTGTAATTGAAATTTTGTCATCTATTAGCATCTAGTTATTAGATATGCAAAGTCAAGTAATGCTTTGACTTTGAAAGATGTACAATACAATGTAATCAATGATTTGAATATAAACTACAAAAATCTACTTTTTACAATTCATTAGTTAAAATATTTTTTTATTTGCTCTCTATATCTCTATATGCTATGGAAATACCTTTCAATTTCAAAAAAAATAATTTTTATCTCTTGTTCTACAATTTTTTTACATTTTTTTATATATGATTTTGTCCCGATTTTTTCAAAAACTCTTATACTTTTGGTTTGTCAAAATTTTCCCCAAAATTTTTTTGTTGCTATGCATTGGAAGCATGAAGCATACATGTGAATACACACAATATACGTGAAGTGTACATGTGAATAAGTGAAGCATGCATGTGAATAAGTGAGGCACAAGTAATTGAAGCATTCCAAAGGATACAAACAACCAGGAATGTAGCTTATTTACACAATACACTTTAGATGGGGCTTATTGAGTAGTCGACAGTAATTAATTAAGCATTAGATGTACACAAAATCCATGTGTACAACATTCAAACATATAATTTACATGATATGCATGATAACATAATTCAAGAATGGTAGTAGCAAAATAATATTTTCTTTAATCAAAAAGCTGTAAGGCTATACAATGCTATATATTGATAAAAGTATATACAATATATCCAAAAAATCCATACAGGCTTAGTATAAAGGAGCCATATGTACATAAAATGTCACATATCTATTGATAGTACAAAACATATGTTCCAAAATGCCACATAGGCATACAACAAATGACCCTAATACATAGTAATTTCCCTTCAGGGGAAGGAAATGGATCCCATGTTGCCTTCAAAATTCGGCTAGATGGAGTGACTATTGGTTCTCTTGTCTTCTGAACATGCTCGCTAGTCCTCCTCTCTTCACTCTGGACCTTCAACTAATACAATAAAAAGTAAAGATGATAATACATAGAAATTGAATTGTGGAATGACATATAACAAAATATAATAACTTACCGCATACATATAGTCATCATACACATTTACAGGATTACCACATCCACGATTTGGAGTGGCAACCACCTGTAGCAACCATCTAGATAGAAATTAAACTACATAAAATTATCATGAAAATTTTCTATAATAGACCATAAAAGAGTAAATATAATGTCAAATTGACTAATCTATTACATACCTCTCTCAATGGATCTGAACTGGCTATTGCAACAACTCCATGGTCCATCATGCCACCAACATCACCAGGGCTATCTAATGTCATCAACTACAAATGAAACAACATATCTAACATCAATATAAAGAAGTTCAGGTAGTCCCTTTATAACTATCATAAATGAAAGAGTAAATGGTTGGCCTTAGTTGAGACTAAAATATAGTGCTTATAGATCACATAATGGTGAAAGTACTAATTCCATTGGGATAGACCAAACTCTTGCAAATGCCAAAGTTCAGTGCTCATTGAGATTCGTATTGCATATGTTGATGAACTAATGTTAATGAGGGCATGTTGTCAACATAGTGACAATGCCACAATGAAGTTCACATGAATGAAGTGAGGATTACTATATTACTAGCAGCTTTCAAAGGGATAATGGAACATACGATGAACTACAGTGTGTCTAGGGTTTTATTATGGCACATGAAGTTGGTTGTTGAGGTGTGCAACAATAATGGAGAAGACAAATTTGGTGAATACTGAGTGGAAGCAAATTTATTTCTTCTAACGGTGTTTAGGATAAAATTTGGATGGAGGTGCTATAACATAGATAGGATAAAGAGACAAGACCAACAAGGGATAATGGAACATATGTTGAAATAATAGAGGGTATAATGGGATAATGGAACATAGGATGGACTAGTATAGATTGATGGGATGGGCTAGGATGGGATAACAAAATATAGGGTGGACAATTAGAGGTTAATGGGATGCAATTAGTAGGGAATAATGCAACATAGGGTGAATTAGGAGGTTCTAGGGTTTCACTATAGTACACAAAGTGCAAACTTGACATTTGTGTAGCAATAATAGAGAAGAGTTATCTAGGATGAAACGTGGATAAAGATGGTGTAACATAGAATGGATAAAGGAACATAGGGGATCATGGAACATCTAGGGTGAAATAATAATGGGTACAATAAGATGGGAGTAGAAGGCCATAATGACACATAGCATGGACTAGAAGATATTAGTGGGATGGGCTAGGAGGGGATCATGGAAAATAGGGTGAACTATTAAATGTTAATGGGATGGGATTATGAAGGAATAAAGGAGCAAAAAGTGAATTAGGAGAAGATAAAGTGACACAATCAAGGAATACAAATGCAATGTTTTTGTTTCTCATCAATTTTTTAGATTTGTATACGCAAAATTATGAAAATTAGCTAACATTGTTTTACAACACCATTAATGAATAAAGGCTACCTGAGTGAAAATTTGAGAAAATGAATCACGATGTGTAGAGGTCGAAGGTCCACTGGGAAATTGTTTGGAATTCAAAGCATGTTATGAGACAAACATTCAAATATAACATTCAACTGTTCAAATGCAATAATAATATCTTTAATACTAGTTACATACCTATGGACTCATCATCGAGAATGAATAAGGGTCTGTAGGAATGGAGCACGTATCATGAATAGTCCAACCTTGAAATTTCATCATATTGAAATTCTACTAATTTAGTTATTCTTAAATTTCAAAATATAATTTAATAAAAAACATTAAATAAACTTGCTGAATTTTACTTGAGTGTTAATGCCAAATGTATCATTCAGCAAATCATTTGTGAAAGCCATCGCCTCTATAGTTGATGTAGGCTATGTAGCTGCATCATGAGCACTTTGATAATCGTACCTACAAACAACACCTCAAGCGCCACAATGGTGGGGTGGAGCTCGGGGCCTACACATCTCCTCCACATCAGGCTCTACTAGAGGCCTCACACACTGTAAAATGGTTTGGGTGAGTGAGTCAATTGACTCTAGCGTGTCCACCTCTACACTATCCTTAACAATGGAAGGAACAATGACATGCTCCACCATGGGTTTGGCCAAGGGTCTTGGTGCCAATTGTGGATTACATCATGCAACAGGTCTATCATGTGTGGAGCCCCCACCTCTACCCTGAAAGTCTAAGATGTTAAAATAGTTTGTGATTTTATTGAGGACAAACTCACAATAGAGTTTCCTCAAAAATTATTGCGGTACCTCATGGTTATTGCATGGAGGTTGGTCAAATACCACCCACCACCGCTCCCAAAATTTATTTTTAATTAACTCATGGTGGCACCAATAGATGGGGAACCTCCTACATGCATGAGACAAAGGTGCATTCAACAATCCCTCTCCTATAAGGGTGGGTTTTAGCATGCTCGGTTAATCTTCCAATTAATTGTTCGATGTCTCTTTTCTTGTTTTCAAGTTGATTTAGAATATTTTCTTGTGTTCCTTGAGGATTCCTATGAATTGATGGAGGAGTTTTAGGTTGTTCTTGTATAGGAGGCTCTTCACAAGGGGGTGATTGTGAATTCTCAATGTTTCGAGGTGGAGATTCATTCCTTGAGAATTAGAACAAAGTTTTATTATAAAAACCTTTTTCAATCTGCATTCTAAATCAAATTCGAAATAAATAGAATAAAAATACATACCTCTTCGCAATCTTCAACCTCTCTGACGTGTTGGTGGCATCCTCGTGAAAAATTGCAAGCTATGGATGGAAATAATGGATGATATTTCATGAGCGCGAGTTGCAGACCTCAAATCCTCCAAGCCAAGCCATGGGTTGAAGAGAAATGAGGGTATGAAACACGTTTTTTTCTTTTATTTTACTTTTTACATTTGGCTCATGCCAAATTTGGTGTGCCCCAAATGGCTAATTTCGGCCCTTTTTTGCGAATTCTTCCAATTTGGCACCTAAATTGTGTCATAGATTGGTGCACTTACCCTTTACTAAAATTGATTCTTAAAGCTATCTAAAAAGATAGTCCATCAATTATAATACCAACATTTATCATTGCATGAATAAATATTAATTAAAGATAGTAAAATTGGTATAGGAGCATCGAGCAATGCTAAAGGATAATAAGATAGGTTTATCAATCATAACCAAAACTACACATTTATTTTCCAAAAATAAATGAATATCACTTAGGCCTATTTTTAAAAACAAATAGCTAATAATATAATGATATTAATTCATAAAAAAAAACCCACAAGTCCACATAAGGAAGAATTTTAAATAAACTTTATTATATCAAGATATTTCTCAACTAAGTGTTTCTAAAATTCACAAGTGAAGTTATTTACGAATTCTCTCTAAAACCAAAGATCCAAGAAATAAATTGATATGAAAAGAAGATCATTGATATATGTTTAAAGGTTGGAAATAATTTGTAAGTAATAGTAAAGATTGACACTATTATTTTTTTCTCCTTGCATCTTTAATATTCTATCCTTAAATAAATATTGATATTACTATCTTTATTTGATCACCCACACAATAACTACCACAACATCAAAACTCATAATCCATTATTCACTCTAACACAATCATTATATTATAATTAGTATTCAATAATTTACTAATTTATGTTAGCACTATTGTTCTACTCAAATCCAAGTGTTTCATAATATAATATTGGTTTTAATATTAGTAGCACTTTTAATTTAATTGCTTAACATTACCTTTAATACAAATAAAACCCATTTGAAAATTTACATTTCCACTTACCCAAAATTATTATTACCCCAAAATATTAATGCCAATATTGCACTTAAAACATATAAGAATATTACATGTTGTTTTACCTCACAATTCTATGTTCATTTTATTTACTACAAAACTAATAGAGTAAATGAAAATTGAACAGCAATAAATCCTCTAAATTACTCTTATTTTAACCCCCGTTGGTAATTTAAATATTATTAATGTAAATTATTAATATACTTCTTTTCATTCCAGCCTTTTTAATATTTTATCAAGACAACACTATTATTTAGTCCAAAGATGAATAATAATACTAATGGTTACATTATTTTCATATCACCATTAACCTTAATAAGTAATATTATTTATCACATATACTTTTTTTCTTATATTTTTCACCCACTTTTTTTTAACATAAATTAATATTATCATAACTACCAATTGTAATATTAAACTAACAATTGATTTACCATCATATTAAAATTTCAAAAATTTACAAACCTACACATTTAAATAATACTTTGCATAGTAACTCATATTATATTATATTAATATCTTAATTTACTAATATGAGAATGCTGCATTATAAACTCATTAAAGATCAATTTTTAAAACTATTTGGGATAAACTTGGGCACTCTGATATTACGGATTTTATGAAGTCAACTATAATGTAATTCAAGATTATTATTATTTTTGCCCCCAGTTTTCACCATGCCCTCAACATAGGGGAGAAATTTTATTTATACTTTAACTCATACAATAATTTCCCACATAACAAATGCAAATATTGGGGACTAAAATAGCGGTAAGATATTTAATATTTAAAGCTTTAAAGACTCTATGCTTTCTAAAACTTAATAATACAGATGCCACGAGAAGTACAAATACAAGTTATATGGAAAGGTTTTAAACCCTTAATCAATAAAATGGGCCTCTCCATTCTTTCAATGCCTACACATAATTTAACTCTTTCCACTTATCATTAGGTTAAACTATATAGTTAACAAAATATACTTTCAATAAAATCAATCTAAATAGTTTAATATATTATTAAATAATATTTAAAAAAAAATCTATTACTATGTAACATAATATTATAATAATAATAATAATAATAAGATGACTCTTATTTTTGTCAACATGTTATAAATAATTAACAAACTAATTATTCATGTCTTTTCAATATAACTTTAAACTATTATTAGTATGGAAATTAATTTCTAGCAATCCATATAAATAGGGTGTGACATCCTTAACCACCATTGATCCTAAAAGTAAACTATTTACCTTTTATTTAGCTATCAAACTTATTTTAATTTATTGTTAATCTTACATTTATAGCAACTGGTTACATTTATCTAATCATATTATTATTTAATGTTGAATTATAAGCATTTCATTTATTTTCCAAATATGAAAAAATAACTCAAGTCAAGAGTAAATATTGGATATTAATTATTTTGTCTTGTAAACAAAAGTAATACCTATTACATAATTCATAAATCAATTTTATATTACAAGTTATGTGAAAGGCTAACCGAAACAAATAAATTATTAATAAATCTATTGGATTCCTCAAACATTATTCAATTAGTAAATCCTAATCTATAATATAGATTACAACCAATTGAAAATAACACTTTGTTTCTATTACTAACATCTATAACTCTGCAAAAATATAACAAGGTGATAAAAGTACTTTCCTGATACACTCACACGAAAAAGGTTAAGCAATATGCATTAGTATCACATTGAAATTCTCCTACACACTCACCCATCTTCATTAGTATATACATGCAACATCTCAAAATTAAACATAATCTAGTACCAATAGAAAAGCAATTTACAAAGATGCATGCCAAACCTTAAGAGGATATATGAAAATCTATGAATGAAAGATTTATTGTTTAAATCGACCAACTAGGGTACCACACATTTGTATTCATAGGAACTAGAATTCATTGGCTTCTTCATAGAACTAGAATAACTAGCACTACTAGCGAATCACCAAATATGATCATTACAATAACCAACATTGTTGTACAAAAGAATTTCCATTAATAATTTAAATAATTTCCTCTTTAGCATGAACAATTGAAAGTATCATCAAGTCAAATCACAACTTGATCCTTTATCGATTCATTTATAATGTACTATGACAATAATACTAGCCAAAACTAGGAAGTGAGACACACACATAGCTATACTCATTTGCACTATGACTTTATGATTATATGTTCAACAAGTACATTTATTTCTCATACTAGAAAGTCCCCATATCTATTATAAGAAGTGGATTACATGGCCATACAAGGTCGAGTAGATAAGAGGTATGTTTAGATGATCCAAAATAAATAGATATTATTACTTTAAAAAAAAAAAACTCAACCATATTTACTCAATTAACTAATGAGATCATTGTCTATTGACTTAAGTATTGTATACTTAGGTTAGTTTCATCTTAAAAAATAATTATTTGCAAATCAGTAGTGTTTGCAAAAGATTAGTTAGGTTGTTGGTGTCCAAATTAGTGTGTAAAATATGGGAATTATGAAGAAAATGCACTCGGTGTAAGCCTAGACAAGGAAGATGAAAGTTTTGACAGAATTCTGAAAAGAGATATCATCTTATGGATTGCAACAATTTCAAGTTATTGAAAATATGGATTTACTAAGGAGGCTTTAGAAACTTTCAAGAAAATACAATCTACAGGTGATTTACCTCAAGACTTTGCAACAAATCTAGTTTGTGTATATCTTTCAATATTCATGCACCCTAAAACCACATTTCTTTGACGCATTTTGTCAACACTTCAATTTCCTTGTTTGTGAACCCACGCTTTGCATACATATCTACAAGGGTGGTTGTAGCTACTACATCTAACAAAATTTCTCTATCATGTATGCTTGATGGATGTTCACACCTTGTTGGAAACCTCCCATTTTATTACAAGCAGGGAGGACGCTCCAAAAAAGTTTGTGGAATATGGATTACACCGCCAATTGCATTTTCTTTAGTGTTACTAAAGCCTTTTCCACAAATCCATTTTTGTGCATATCTTACAATCATTGCATTATCTGCGATCACATTTCTTTGAGGCATTTTGTCAAACAATTAACGCGCTCTATATATATTTTCTCCTTTTTGCACACATGTCTTCTAAATTATCTTGTGGAGTTTATCTTACACCTGCATTGATAAATCAGTATATGAAACCATGAATCATTACTTTCTGGGAGAATTTTCTATAAAGCTTAACAACTATAGAAATAATCTTTTATCTAAATATATACATTTTGTTAGATTCTTCAGATTATCTTTTGGAATTAAGGGTGTTAAAAGAAGTCACCAGTTGCCATATATGACTTGAATATTATTGACTTAGGTACTTTGGTAGTTATGTTCCACTTATTATAAATCTTGGTCAAATCCCATTTGGTATCAGAGCCTAAGTTTCCACATTGGGAATGTTGGGAAAACATTTTGGTCTTGAGTAGTTAGTGGTATGTGTTATGATAGTTACTATAACAAGGTTAGGAAAGAAGTGAAAATTCTTGAATGAATAACCTGTAGATAATGTCATTTTATGCATTTGAATTAAAACCTTAAGGAGTATAAGTTTCATTAAGAAAAAAAATTGTTTTGAGGTGAACCTATGATGATTGCCATCTTGTTTGGGAGATTTAGCCATTTATTGGGAAGAAATTAATGAATTTGAATGTTTGGAAAAATTGTCATTGTGTTGAGTATTGGGTAGCCTTGTTGAGAAGGTGCCTTATCAAGCTTGCACATGCCACTGGGTAGAATAGAACAATTTGTTGTTTAAATATGTGTATGGAAATGATTTTTGTTTCTTTAAAAGGTGAAAATTTGAAAATGAAGCTATTTTGTATTCTTTGTGGATGTGAATACCCCATGTAACAATGCTTATGTTTATGTATTGTGGAAAATGTTGTGGACAAATCCATGTAAGAGTAGGTGTATGTTGAGCATGTTGACTTAGATGGAATGGAGTGATAAAATTCCTGATAGTGATGTGATTTGTATGTGGAAACTAGTAAATGTGTTGTACTCCCAAGTATGAGATACTAGGTATCTTACTTGGGATAAGGGTGAGGGGACATCGGGAATGAACCCTCAATATATATACCCTTCATAATGATGTTGTGTATAAGTTAACTAGTTGTGGAATTGTGTAAATAGGAAATGTGTGGATGCATACCTTCTAAATTGAATGTGATGTATGAAATTCTCTTGTGTGAGTCATGTATGTATGTTAAATGTGTACCCCTGGTGTATGGCTCCCCTTCAAGATGAGATGCTAGCTAGCATAAACAAGGGGTTGAGGGACACATGTCCATCCATTGGGAAATTATGAGCTTAGGGTGTTGTCCCTAATCCTAATAAAGGATCTATGTCGAGACATTGTAATTTCCCATGTGCATTGACCGTGATCTACTCCCTCGCATATGAGAGCCACATTTGTTGGTTCATAGTGTAAACCTAATCCTTGAGACTTGTACCTGAGAGGATTGAGGATGAACCTAAGTGTGCACTTGTTCTACAAGAGATATATCATTGATGATCTAGTTATTATATGATTGTCTTGAGTTGTGTGAGACATGTGACATGATGCTTTTTATATGCTTGTATCTAGTTGAGTAAGACATATTGATGTTATATTATGATTTATTTTGATGAGCTCTATGTGGTTTGAGACCACCTTATCTCCTCCTCCCCCTTAGGTGACTTGATTGAAGTCACAAAGTGACCATAATGTGAAAATTTATATGATTTTGGATTCATATTTGTGATTGTTGATATGATTTTATTTGATTGATGATGCCATCAGTTTTGAATTTCTTTAAGTTATTGATTAAATACATTGTGAAAATTGTCCTCTTTACCTCAAGGACTGGTTGTCGAGACTTTGCTTCCAATTTTTGAATTGTTGATTTGTGGCCATCGTTGAGAATTTTATCTTTCTTTGTAAATTTTCAATTATTATTTTATTTGAAATTTGAAATTTCTTGTTTTTAGGCTTTACCAATTTTATGTTGCTACTGGCATATTTGTAGTAATGTGGAATATGTTGGACTATCATACTCATGTGGAGTCACTGACAGGTTGTATGGGGGGAGTAGATGTCCTAGAGATCTATTGTGAAGGGGTAAATGAGATCAGTATGGGACGGTTACTAACCATTCCCCTTGATCTATTTGATATTTCTATGTAGAGGTTCCTCGAGGAGGACTTGATGGTGATTATTTATGTGATATATATTCTTAGATGAGAATTTTGGGCACTAGGTATCCTCATCCATCTGTGTGAGCCTTCTGTTGTGAGTCTAGTGAGTACTTATTATGGTAATCTGTGTGTTGGCTATATGTTGTTTTGGGTGTACTAATGAGAAAACATGAGTAAGAGAAAAATGGTTAAAGAGGAAAATTCAAATGATTGCTTAAAATTATGGGTATGATATGCTAATGGCATGGGGTGTCATGTGACTTCTTGTTAAGTCCGATTGAGGTACCTTTGATATCCACTATTGTTTGATTAACTGAAGATTGTTAATAATAACCTAATGATTGTGTAAATAAAACTATTGTGAGTGAGTGACATAAGTATTTGTGAAATTAGTTGGATCTTGATGACCTTATCCTAAGTGTGGTGTTTATAAAAACCTATGCATGGTTTGATGTCAATCTTATTTAGAGAGGAATGTTGTGGCACAGATACTTATATATAGTTATGTCATACTTATAGCCATGTTGTGATACACATACTACTTATTAAGGAAAAATTTCTACTCCATTATCTTGTAGGTTAACTCTAGGATGAGCACTCTACCCCTTATCAACTTCTAGGAAGAAGTTTCAGCATAGGGGGGGAAGGATGTGAGGCCCCACTTATGGGTGGTAGCGACATGGTGCCATTTACTTTTATGTAGTTTTTGAAAGGAGCAATGTTTATGCCCTATTTGGGTCATGATCAAAATAATTTTTCATCATTAGTTATATTAACTTATTGATGTCTCTTTTAAACTAATTCAAGATTACTATAATCATAGTAACAAATAAACTCCTCTTAACCTACTATCTTGGTTGCAACATAGCGATGTGATAATGGTGAGCATAGGTTTGTGATAATTGATAGATATAAACAATGTATGGTGCATTCTTACCATTTAATATACCCCCTTATGATCTGGAATGCACTTTTAAAAGTTAGTACTATTGATCTTAGATTGGGTTTAATGTTGCAAATGGCAAATTAATAATAAATACCTATGTAAAACTAATTTAATATATTTTCATAACATTGCACAACTTGAGGGTAGAATTGACCTAAGCCCATTTACTATATATTTGTTCAAATATTGTACCAAACGGGCCCAAGTCGATTCTACCCTCAAGTGGTGCAATGTTATGAAAATACATTAAATTAGTTTTACATAGGTATTTATTATTAATTTTTTATTTACAACATTAAACCCAATCTAAGATCAATAGTAAGTAACTTTTAAAAGTACATGCCAAATCATGAGGGGGTATGCTAAATGGTAAGAATGCACCATACATTGTTTATATCTATCGACTATCACAAACTTATGCTCACCATTATAACATCACTATGTTGCAACCAAGATGGTAGGTTAAGAGGAGTTTATTTGTTACTATGATTATGGTAATCTTGAATTTGTTTAAAAGAGACATCAATAAGTTAATATAACTATTGATGAACAATGAATTTCAATCATGACCCAAAGAGGGCATAAACATTGCTCCTTTCAAAAACTACATAGAAGTAAATGACACCATGTGGCTACTACCCATAAGTGGGGCCTCACACCCTCGCCCCCTATGCGTAAACTTCCTCTTCGAAGTTGATAAGGGGTAGAGTGCCCATCCTAGAGTTAACCTACAAATATGATCTACACAAATATGATCCAACCACAACTTTTCTTTCTTCTCGAATATGAACACAGACAATGCAATATCCTTGATCACATTTCACACAATTACCTTTTCTCACTTACAAGTTTGATCCAAAACACGATTCTAATTCAATCTTAAATCTATCCAATTCAAATATGATTCAAACTCAATTCTAATCCAATCTCAAATCTGATCCAATCTATGATAATATCTTCCTTCAAATCTGATCATAAAGTATATCTATATCTTCATATATATATATTTATGCATATATCCTTAATAAATATTTGATTCAATTCTTCATATAAACTTGCACTCTTTCTTAGTCAAGAGCTACTCATATTATTCATTAATAATATTAAGAATTCTTCAATATAAACTTGATTGACACTTCATTCTTTTTTCCTTTTTCTCTTTTTAAGTTTTCTCTTATATTCACATATTTTTCATTGAATTGTTACCTCTACCATGTTAACCTTCATTCCTTTATTATACTCTCTCATGGGAGGCAATCCAAACTAAATACACATCCTTTCATGATGAATAAACACCTCCTTTTTAGATCACACCTCTTCTACAACCCAAATCACACCTCCTCTTATCATATAATAATCAATGTTTTTTAATCACCACCTTTGTATAAATAATAATTGCCACTTGAAATTATGCAAGTGTTGAATGAATAATAAATGCTCTTCTTTGAAGGTAAACTCTACATATTAATCACCACACATTTTATTCTTTATTCCATTTTTAACATGGGTGATTAAGTATATAAATTGCATTTTCTTATATAGTTGTAGCCTTCTTGTAAGTTGTGTGATCCGCTAGCATGGGAGTATGGGTTAGCCAAAGTGTTTACCAAAAAGGAGTCAGTTGAAAATGATATTAAATTTTGATTAATTTATCAATGACTTGGGCTATGAAGGAGGTCAACTTGCATACCAAAGGTGTTTGGTGCCTTCAATATATTTTTATTT
>VDFB02178445.1:0-23982 GCA_007258455.2 Sequoia sempervirens
TTGTAACTTTTACAATTTTGAAAATTTTTGACAACTTTTGCATTATGACTCCAAAACATTCTAAAATAGTCTAGAATGACTCCAAATTTTATTATATGACCTTATTTACCTGAAACAATATAAAAAAAGAAAAAAAATCAAACTTTTCCTCCTATAGGCATTAGGTCCTAAGGGTGCTCCTACGCTAGAAGAACACAAGAAGAACATTGATGAAGTCACTAAATTGTTAGAAGATGATAGGGGTTCCTTAGATTTTAGACCAACATTAATGGGTGAGTACAAGCTCATAAAAAAAGAATCTAAAAAGGAAAAATAAAAATTATTAATGTCAACACAAAATTCAACACAAAACTTGAAAGCATCCACTTCAACTACGTTAGGAGAAGAAGGAAATTATACAAAAAAAATTGATGAAGTTGACCAACCACCAAATCCAAAAGAAATGGAAAATATTAATGGAAGAGTTTATGAACTCAAGAAGCAACTTGGTTAATGTAGCTTTCGGAAACATATGACTTGGCATAGGGTTTTCCAAGGAAAGCTCTCATGTCTTAGGAGAAAATATTCGCTACTTTAAAGTAGATGCTCACATTAATGGTGTTAGCAATTGCTTTAAAGTGGGGACATACATTGATGACATTTTTTGGAATATTTCATGGTGTGATTTTCTTTTATCTTTTGATGTGTCCTTTTCTTGGTGGTTTCATTGGGTTTGATGTCCTCCAAGAGCATGATATTTCTAAGCATACGATCTACCTTAGTGTCATGATGCAAAACGAGAGGCATCCCATAAGTGGAAATCTAGTACTCTTTGACTTGTACTCTCTTGGAGACATTAGGCATGATGTTCTATAAGAAGAAGACCTTATATGAACAAAGAAAAATCCCCTTCAACAAAAACTTATAGACATAGCATTCAAAAGCATTCATAAAAGCATATCATTATTGTTCCTTATCAAAGTTGTCAAGAGGATAAATTTTGTATGGTATGTGAGGCTAATATGATTCTCTTATTTACCACCTCATTGGGATAAATCACCTAGTGGACAAACTGAGGTTCCACTACCCCAGAATGAGTGTGCATGTTCCACATTGTTTTGGAATGGTTGTGCTTGATCCTTTGTGTTTCTTTGTTTTTCTTGGTCTTTGATAGGGTATGACTAAGTATCTTTGTTATTGTTAAATACTTAAGCATCTTGAATGTATACTTTAGGGTGAGTTTAACATGGGGGAAGACTCTCACTAAAGTGGGGGAAAAATGTAGCATCAAAAAAAGTAACCCTTTTTCACACGTAGTTTGGAAATGTATAATTAATGATAAAATGTACTTAATTGTGCCTTATTTTGGGTGTTGTAAAGTGTTTTCTTACACTTCCATACTAATCTAGGGCTTTATTAATTAATTTTGGTTAATTGAGCTTAATTTTCTCTTTAATTCAAATCTAATCCTTATTAATTACATTTTTCCAAAGATCTATCCTCACACCCATTAACGATATTGCATAACATTTACATTAGAAAATTTGGAGCCCTAGAAAACTATGCTAGGACCCATTCACCACTTTGGGTGAATGGGTCCTCATAACCTAGTACACCCCTTTTTGGGATATTTGAGGTGGGTTTTTGATGTTATTTAACCTCTTCAAAGCTAGGTCCTAGAAAATTATGCTAGGAACCATTCACCCAAGGTGATGAATGGGCCCTTCTTGCTTAGTACCTCCCTTTTTGAACTTATTTGTGGTGGGATTTAATGATTTTGAATTTTAGATTTGATGTCAACTTGAATTATTTGAATTTCAAGGTTAATCGTTTGACTTAGTATAAATACAAGGCTAATTCACATAGTTTCACCTAAGAATTATTATGTAAGAATCCTATGATCAAGTTTATGAGTTTAAGAGAATCATAGAGAATTTCAAAGGAATTCAATGGAAGATTATCAAAGTTTCATTGCATCAATTCAAGGTTATATCATCATATCAAAGGCATAGTTCATCAAACATGTTGTTGAGCTAGTGTGTTGATGTAGCATTGAAGATCCATTTGTAGTCATTGTTTCACATCCAATTCAAGATCAAGATCTACATTCTACATGGCCACTTCATGTTAGTTTGTAGATTTATAATCCAAGACACCATCGAAGGCATCACTATTTCATGTTTCCTATTTCCTATTTATATTTCATTGTTTCATCATAAGGTTTGATTACCTAAAAGGGGTTTGACAAAGGAAAACACCTATTCTCTAACAATCAACAAGTTTTTCTTCTTCCTTGATGTGTTTCTATAGGTTTTTAGGTTGAAGATAAATTGAAGAAAAATACTAAAGAAAAGTTGTCAAAATTAAAAAGTTGTAAAGTTGTCATCTACATTGCAAGATCATAAAAAGAGTTGTACAAAATTTATTTTAGACTTTTGAGAGCTGACCACCTAGGATCTGACCCTCTTAAAACCTACCTTTCTACATTTCCTTAAAAGAGGTGCATGAAGGAACTTGTGGGTCACATTCAAGTGGCATTACCTTGGTTGATAAGTTACTTAGAATGAGATACTACTGGCCAACCATGGAGAAAGAGTCCAATTAGTTTGTAAAGAAGTATTTGTAGTGTCCATAGCATGGGGACCTCATTGGATGCACTAGCTCAAGAGCTTCGACTGATCATGACACCATGGCCATTTCACAATGGGGGCTCAATCTCATAGGGAAGATTACTCCTACCTCCTCAAATGGGCATATATTCATAATTACTACCACTGGGTACTTTACCCAATGCATTATGTAACTAGAAAATAGATCTCAAAATTTATCCTAAACTATATCATTTTTTCTATAGTGTTCTATAGGACATTATCACACATAATGGAACACAATTCAAGAATTAGGATTTTAAAGAGTTACATAGCCAATTTAATATCAAACACCATCTCTCAACCCCTTATTACCCTCAAGAAAATATCCAAGATGAGGCTTCTAACAAACCATTATCAAGATCCTGGAAAGGACAGTCCATGATGCTAGTCAAAATTGGAACCTATAGTTAAACCCTACCTTGTGGGCTTATAGAACTAGAATTAGAATGCTCACTGGTGCTACCCAATTACTCCTTGTTTTACAATAATGATGCAATCTTACCCATTGAGTTTGATTTGTTTTCATTAAGGATACCATTTCCTCACCTAATAACAAAAGAGGAATACAAAGTGTCAAGGTTAAATGAGCTAGAACTATTAGATGAAAATCATCTAGAAGCCTTGAATTTCCTCCAAGTGTCCCAAAATTAACTCTATAGAAGCCATAACAAGAAAATCAAGGGTTGAAACTTCCAAGTTGGAGATCTTGTTATGAAGGAAAATCAAAAGAGTCTGTTAGATAAAAACAATAAGGGAAAGTTTGAACTAAATTGGTTAGGACCATTCAACATCACAAGTTAAAGATCATGAGCTTATCAACTCACAACACCTAAAGGAGATCCATTGAATGAACCAATCAATAGCATGAATCTCAAAAGGTTTTATGCCTAGCCCATGACGGGTACAATCTTTCCAAAAAAACAAAAAAAAAAAAGGATAAAATAGTAAAGAGAAAAGGCATCCTCTTGTGCAAACCACTTCAGTGGCACTATCGATAAGTACCTTGATGAAAACTTGGAAAATAGGAGCCTTGTTTAAATAAGTACTACCCATGATCTATCTGATACTCTCATCCTTCATCCATTTCATAGTAAATCAGTATTCATACATCCATATTCCATCCATTCATTCCCATCCCTATCATGGCTTGGTGTTTAATAAGTATCTATTTGTGCTATTTGGTCCTATCCCCAGGTTATCCTTGTAGTGTAGGAAAAAGAATCCCTTTTTCACACTTAATTTAAGAATTATTAACATTAAAATGAACCTAAGGTTTCCTTGATCTAATGTTGTAATATTTTTTACACATTCACATTAGGTTTAGGGCCATTTTAAGTAAAATAGACCTAAATTTTCCTTAATTTAGTGTTGTAAAGTATATTTATTTACACCTTCACATTAAGCTTTAAGACCTCTTTCATTTATGACCTTCATATCATCATTAATAGGCCCCTAAGACCCTTTATTATGCATCTCAAGGCTTATTTCAACCAAGATCCTGACATAATCAATAAATACACTCCATTTCCTAACTCCCATACATTTCCTCAAGCTAAAAAGGTCCGGTGGGACTCATATGCCACCTTGGGCATATGAGTCCCACCCAAATGGGATCTATACACCTCTTGTGTTGTATGAGTCCCATTTGGCCCCTTTTTAGGGTTTTGAGTGGAAATGAAGGTTTTGAATTCAAATTTCATGAATGTTGTCATCTAGGATCTAATAAATGGTAAGTTGGATGGATTGCTTATATTAACAAGGTTCCAAATCATTATTTCACCTAAGAAATCATGATATCATCCTAAGAGATCAAGAGTCAAGCATCCTAAGACTTCACAAGAGCATCATAGGATTTTCATTAGCATTTCTAAGGAATTCAAGTACAAATTTATTCATCATTTGTTGCAGAAATTCAAGATCCATCATCATATCAAAGTCATTAGGAATCAAGCATGTTGTTGACCTAGTTTTGTGATGTAGCATTCAAGATCCAAGCTTAAGCATTTTTCTACATCTAATTCAAGATCAAGATCTACATTCTTCATGACCACTTCATGTTAGATTATTGATTTACATCTCAAGACATCATTCTAGGTTTCATGTTTCATTGTTTCATCATAAGGTCTAATTACCTAAATAGGGTATGATCTAGGAGAAGACCTATCCTCTAACAATCAATAAGTTTTTCCGTCTCTCTACATGTGTGATTGTAGATCTAGGTTTCTTGGAGCTTGAAGTATCTTTGAAGACTAAGTTACAAGATTGAATAAAGTTGTCAAAGTTGTCTCCTTACTTGCAAGATCAAGGAAAGTCACCTATAGGTTGCAAATCAGTGTTTCAAAACTAGAGATTTGGTAGGAAGAAAGCTACAAGAAATTAGCAGAAAATAATAGAGTTTCAGCAAAACACTAATACTAGGACTAAATCACCAATTATAGCATATGAGTCTGAGTACTAACATTTTTTGAGTTTCAAGAGATTCATATCTATCCCTATGAGATTCCAATTTTGGCATAGAAACCCTAGTCTAGGACTAAATCACCCAGATTGGCATATGACTCCCAATAGGCATCAAACAACATAATTTTAGGGTTTTAGAGCTTTTTTTGGCCTCATCTTTCTTCTGGGCGCACCTTTGTTCATTCTTAGTTTGTTATCCTAATTTTTCAATTTCATTTCCTAGGTCATCTAGTTAGATTTTGCATGTTACATTCATTTCTTATATTTCCAAGCCCTAGCTTGGTGGTGAACTCCTCTTTAGTCTCTAATCACACTCCTAGGACAACCTTATTGCAAATCTCTTTCCTTCATTCCATTCTTGGATTGAGATCTCTAGGTTTTCCTTGAATTAAACTTGAAGAAAGTTGGTATAGGTCCCTAAACCCCAGTTAGTGTTCCACCTCCAAAAAGGTGGAACACCTATTTTATTCATTTCAATCCTATCTAGCTCATATGAAGGTAACCTAACACTTCACTAGGGGAATCTTCCTACTCATCATCATCATATTAGATTCTTGTATACTACTTGAGTCATTTAATTTGTTGAAGATCCCAAAAACATCTAAGAAATGTCAAAATCCGAAACATAGAAAATATGCCAACATCCCAAAAAACATATAAAACATGCCAAAACCTAAAACTTTCAAATACGCTAAAAAAAAAACATCATTAGTCATCATGTGCTAATATCCCATGTTAGCATAATATTGTCATTGATGTCAAAGGGTACTTCAGTGGTGAGCCTTGATGTTATCATGATCAATGGATCAATTTATGGAAGAGTTGGTGATGATTGATGGAGAAAAGAGCATGGTTTTTCAATTATTGCAAAGTTTCTCAAAAAGTTGCAATATTGTCACGATATGTTGTCTCAATGTTACAAAGGTTGCTTCCAGATCTCTAAGGAAAAATCATAGTGCAGAATTGATATGGGTTTCTTGAAAGCTTCTCAAAAATATGGTCTACAAGTTCGAGAGTTGTATTATAAGCTCAAAAATGAGTTATTTGTGCACTCAGTCATAATTAGTGTTTGAAATTAAACCCTCAGGGTCACAATCATGGTGAATGAACATGTGTTATATTTTAATGTTGATTGTATATATGTGGTTGTAGGTCTTTCAAGTTACAACTTATTACTTTAAAGTTGTTGTGGTGACTGGCCCCATGTCCTAATGGTTATTGAATGTGTTTGTGGCATGTGCATCACATCAAGTTGTCTCATCATACTTTGGTGTCTACCATGCTTATGTGTTTGTGTGATGTGTGATGGGTTTATATGGAAGATCCAATGGTGCACATTCATGGTTGAAGATCCAATGACTATCGTGTGATGCATTTGCATTGCATTTTGGTGTCTACAGTTGTCTAGTGTTTGTTTGATACGTGATAGAGGAAGATCAATGGTTGAGATTAAATGGAGGAGATCTTATAAATATCACATGTGCTATTTTCATCAACCAACATTATCAACAATGAATTTTGATCAATGGAAATGATCAAACTTGATAGGTTGGACAATGCGCACGAGCCCATGGAATATTTGGTGGGTCTGTGTTTATCCTAGCAAGATAGTGGACTAAGGACACATGTTTGGTGGGACCAGTTAAATGAAAAGCATCGTTAGTGGAGTGTGATGTCATGAAGGATGCACGGTAGGATATCGCACCATCATTTCACATCATTATTGTGAAATGAAAAGAGTTGAGCTTCATCCAAGAAGTGATAGACTGTATACCTAATCCAATGGTGGAGGTTTTGAAGAGAAGATCAAATGAACATCATCATATCTCCTTATATCATGAATATGAAGGTCAAAGTCTATTCCAAGTAGTGATATGTTATGATGATGTGATGGACAACAAAGATTAAAAGTTGAAGATATGACAGTGATCACAATATTCCTTTGTATCATGGATTTTATTCTAAGATCTTAAAGCATCAGAGCAATAGCTATAAAGGGTGTGATAGAAATAAGTGGCTCAAATTTAAAGGAGTGAGATCAAACGATGATCACTATATCTATTCTCATCATATTTTGATAGCCTCGTGAGCTATATAGTTTTGCAATGTGTGATGAAAGGAGTTAGTGAGCCAAAGGACATATTTTTGATGTAGCGATAAGGTAGAAAAGTGTCCTAGAGGACATGTGGTGATAAATGATTACATCATAGTGTTTATTCACATCATTGTTGTGAATAAATGAGCACCAAGAGAAGTAGCGATGCACTAAGTGAACATCATGGATATGAATACAAAGGAGGATAGATCAATGTTGCTAGTTAGAAGATATATATCTAATAGTCATATTTTAAAGATAATATTCGATGATGGCTAAATGATCATGGCATGAAGGAAAGAGATCAATGACCTAGACCTTTGAATTTGAAGATCACAAATGATTAGGTTCATATGAAAGCGGGTTTCGATTGGTCGCTAGCATAGTGAGAAAAATTAATTAGTTCAATTGCTCTAGTGACCATTAGACTAATGATATGATTGGTAGAGTGGTGACATAGATTGTGATATTGCTTAGGATTAGAATCAAATCACATAATCAAGAGAATGTATTTAATGTATTATAGGGTTAGGGTTTTGTAGATCACCATACATAGTAAAATCCAATGAACTAGAATTTGAATTTGATGGCATGTGGCTTGACAAATAGGTAGCTTACTGATGAAGATAGAGAAAAACCCTAACAAAAGCTTCTAGATGTGTTGGATGGTGATGCAAAGCTCGAGGCAGTAAATGTAGCTTGGCAGGGTTAATAAAAAATTACACAATAAAAAAATTGTCTAAGGGTAGAGGTGTGCATGATGCAGTAGTGAGAGTGAGAGAGAGCCAAGATGTAGATAGAGAATTCACATGCTGAGATAGAGTGAAACCCAAACAAAAAGTAGAACATCATCAAGGGTTAGCATTTTGAAGTGCAGAGTAGAAAAAGGGGAAGTGCAAAGCAGAGATTTGTGCTGTAGAGATTGTAGCAAACTGTGAGCAATTGCAAATAGAGTTGCAAAATTGAATTGTGTTCAATAAAACAAATTTTAATATCTTGAATTGTAAATATAATTGGTGTGTGCCATCAGATATCTAGATAGGTGGTCAAATTAGGGAGTGGGTGATCCTAAAACATGGGGGTAGGGTTGGTTCCCTTAAACATTGTAATAGAACATTTCATTGTGAGGTTCTATTAGGATAGTAGATCCTAGTAGCATTTCTCACCATCGATTTTCCCATCTGGTTTTTTCCATGTATTTATTATGTTATGTGCTTTTGTGTGTGTGCATTTTTATGATTCAAGAGCATCTACCAAAAACACCAATCATCTAGGGTACTCAAGACCCAAACTCAAATTGAGAAGATCAAATTACAAAACACCAACAATTCACTATTCATTTCACCATGATTCATCAAATTCTCTTTGAACTACAAGGATGCCAATAAGCCAACTCGTCACATCAATATTACACTCCTTTAACAAATCCAAACACACATTAACCAACATCAAACTGACTGTATCAACACAAAACCTGATTAGAAACAAACAAAGCCATTCATCTCCTTCACTATCCATTCTTTCACCCTTCAATACAACTCTTTTCCCAAGGAAAATAGACAACTAATCATGCATTCTTTCTTACAAAATAACACCATATCTTCACATCATTGTAATCCTCATGAATTTAACTAAAACAACTAAGAACATATTCACATAACACTGTATTATCAAACCTGTTACCTTTTTGCAACCAAAACACCATTTTCCACAATAGGGTTCACCTCAAGCTCAATACATCAAAACCATCAAATCTACCTTCTAAATCTCTACCAGTGCATTTATACAACTTTACCAGCAACACCAAAGAAAAAATAAACATAATCATCCACTCGTTGCTCTATTATAACAGATTTGTATCTTCTAGCAATCAAACCTCCATTTCTTAGTAGGTCAGCAAACCACCAAAACGAGTGATTCATCTTTAACCATTATGCAACAACAAAAACCCAATTCATATTTAGAGACCCATTTCTTCCTATTTTAACATGCCACAAATTCATATACCATTGTTTTGAAACAATCATGAGGAAACCTGACTATACGCTACCAAATTACTCTAATTAGGTCAAAATTACAAAGGAGGTCCTCTTTAATCTTCACCAAAAAACTAAATGACTAAAAAGGGTATTTTATCATCTCTCAAAACTTAAGATTCAATCAGTTTTAGGGACTATAAGGCTCCACAAAATGCTATACCATTAAACCCTTGTTTCTAGGCTTTTACAACACAAAAACTGAGGGTTTATTGAAATTAAGTGTTGCAAACCTTCATATGCTCTACCACCCCTTCAAACATATTTAGATAGATCTACCTATGCTTTAAAAACCATTTCCAAACCTCTAGAACTAATTTTTCTTCCAACCCTAGATTGTAGGCACCAATCAATGCATACAAATCACTAAAATATCCTTGGAGTAGCATCATAACATCAAACCATTTCCTTCCCTATCCTTGTCCACACATAAATCACTTAAAAAATTCTAAATACATTCAAAACAATCCATCTCACCATTCTAAATAGTCTACAATGGTGGGATGGGGTGATACTTCTTACAAGACTCTCAACTCCTTGACTGATTTTCTTGTCAAAACACAAAACTTTAACCTCTAAAACTGATGGAACCCTTTCAAGACTCCTTCAATTAATTGCTAACACCTTACACCAAGGAAAAAAAATAATGATAAAGCTTATAATCTGCTGTATAGTCCGTACAGGGACTGGTTCAAGAGATTAAACACTAGAAATACAGGAAATAGGGACTTTATTTAGTAAAATGTTTCAAGAATACAAAAGAATGATCTTTGCTCACCTTCTACCAGATTTTTAAAGATATTTCCAAACCATTAACTTCCTTTTCAACTTCCCTCATTGAATGAAACTTCCTAAAACTACCTCTTGACCTTTCAACTTCTTGATTTTTTCTTTTTTCGCATCTTTTACATTATTGACAACTTTTAGCTTTTTTTTTTTGCAAATTTTTCTTTTTCATTCTTTTGACCTCCTAGAAACATATAAATGACTCAAATACATAGGAATTTACCATTACATGGCCTTTTCATAAGGTTTTATAATTGAAAATTGAAATTTTGCAAATTTTCCTTTTAAAGGAATTTTGTGATCAAGGTGCTCCTGCACCATACAACCAACCAGCAAAACCTTTCCAAGTCCCTTGGAAACATGTTATCTTGTTCTTTCACCTACAAAACAACTTCAAATCTGCCTTGGACTGCTTCCTCTCTCTTTCTCTTCTCTTTTCTTTGTCTCTCCTTCAACTCTATCTTCATCTTTGATTCTTATTTGCCTTTTTCCATCACTTTCTTTGCCCATCAAGTTCACAATTTCTTCTCTTTCAAGAGGAAATAGGACTTCCCATTTACCACTCTCATCTTTCACAATTCATCCTTGACCTTCTCTAACCAATCATCTTCTCATCTACTCCCATCAATGGAGTACTCTTCAGGATGCAAACCTCAAGTGCTTCTTTAGTCAGGTATCCATCTTCTTTACTACTCCACCACACAACTCACCAACTTGGAAAACCATCTGTAGACACGCAAAATATACTAATTGACATTACACATCTATTCCCAACCACTAACACCGTTTCATCCTAAATCATCCCTTGATCTAACAATTTAATCAAATACCTTTATGGATTAAATTCATCAATATTCTCTCTTAATTAAATAAGTCATTTATCTAATTAAGTCATCATTTCCTACTAATTAAATCCAATTAGTTTGATCTAATTATCCCTATTTAATTAAATAATCAATTTTATTTGATTAAATCTCTAAAGTCTGTCCATTAAATTAAATAAATTAAAACCTTATTAAGTTTAATCTAACTTCATCTCCTTGGTTAAATAAAACAAAAATCTTTATTTAATTAGTCTTAAAGCCATATTCTTCTCATATTTTGATTTAAATCAATCCATAAATTTAAATCAATATGTCACATCATTTTGATCTCTCATTAAATTAATTAACCTTGATTAATTTAATCTCCTCTCATGTCCCATGCTCTAGCTTTTGCAACTTGCACAAGAAAATAGATTTAATTCATTTATTAAATCTCTATTTTCTCTCAAAAGGCATAATGAAGGAATATTCCTCAAATTTGAATTCAAAAATCCAAGTGGACTTTGTCCATCGAACAAGGAATTTACTCCACCTAGAAGGTCCTTTTTCCTTGACCCAAGTGGCTTTTAATGCACCTTCTTTCCCTCTTACATGTCATTTCAACAATTTCAAAATTCAAATATATGAATTTATTGACACATTCTTCAAAACTTGCACATCCTCCATCCACTGACATGTTGATAAGTGACACCTTGCTATTTGTCGATTCTTAGTCCCACATTGCTCTCTTTTGGGCATTCTTCCAACTTGGAATTCTATAAATAAGAGGCTAATCTCCTCATTTGATCATCCACAACTTGAGTAAACTTACTATACTCAAATTCATCGCAATCTCCATCCATCTTATTGAGTTTTATAGCTAGGTTATGCAGATTTTGTTTTGGAGCACTCATGAATCTTCAACAAAGTGGATCACAATCTTCATCAAATCATCAAAGCTAGCACTAGAGTTGGGAAAGGGTCAATTTTCACATCAAATTGGCACCAACTCGCTCAAGAGATTAAGAGTTTGATTCGTTTTAGAATAGGATTCAACATCTTCGTTTTAATTTTATTGTGTTCTTCATTTTATTCCTTTTATCTTGCATTCAAATGGATTTCTTGAGGAATCTATATTCTAACTTGCATTGACCTTATTAATGTGTTCATTTGTTGTGTTCTTGCAGGTGTAGAATATTGGTTCACACCACCCATCTTACCCAACAAAAAATCCTAGAAGATGCCTCACTCTCTCTTTTCACCTTCTACCCAATTTAATATCCATTGGAGGATGGTGACCATAGACCTCAGCTTGTCTACTGACACACAACTCAGAAACCTTCCTCTTTGTAGCTAGATGGATCAAGCACCTGTAACCAACCACAACTCACAACAACTTCAACAAACTACTAGTTCAACAAATCATTAGAATCTTGCTAGATATGATACCAATTGATGCAAGAGAATCTACCAAAAACACCAATCATCTAGGGTTCTCAAGACCCAAACTCAAACTAAGAAGATCAAATTACAAAATAACAACAATTCACTATTCATTTCACCATGATTCATCAAATTCTCTCTGAACTACAAGGCTTCCAATAAGCCAACTCATCACATCAATATTACACTCCTTTAACAAAGCCAAACACACATTAACCAACATCAAAATGATTGTATCAACACAAAACTTGATTAGAAACAAACAGATCCATTCATCTCCTTCACTATCCATTCTTTCACCCTTCAATACAACTCTTTTCCCAAGGAAAATAGACAACTAATCATGCATTCTTTCTTACAAACTAACACCTAACCTTCACATCATTGTAATCGTCATCAATTTAACTAAAACAACTAAGAACATATTCACATAACACTGTATTATCAGACCCATTACCTTTTTGCAGCCAAAACACCATTTTCCACAATAGGGTTCACCTTGATCAATACATCAAAACCATCAAGCCAACCTTCTAAACCTCTGCCAATGCATTTATAACACTTTACCAACAACATAAAAGCATAAACAAACATAATCATCCACTCATTGCTCTGTTATTACAGATTTCTATCTTCTAGCAAACCATCAAAAGGGATGATTCATCTTTAACCATTATGAAACAACACAAACCCAATTCATGTTTAGAGACCCATTTCTGCCTATTTTAACATGCCACAAATTCATATACCATTGTTTTGAAACAATCATGAGAAAACCTGACTGTATGCTGCCAAATTACTCTAATTAGGTCAAAATTACAAAGGAGTTCCTCTTTAATCTTCACAAAAACACTAAATTACTACAAATAGTATTTTATCATCTCTCAAAACTTAAGATTCAATCATTTTTAGGGACTATAAGGCTCCAAAAAATGTTATACCATCAAACCCTTGTTTTGAGGCTTTTACAACATAAAAAGTGAGGGTTTATTGAAATTAAGTGTTTTGCAAACCTCCATATGCTATGCCATCTCTTCAAACACACTTAGATAGGTCTTCCTATGCTTTAGAAATCATTTCCGAACCTCTAAAACTAATTTATCTTCAAACCCTAGACTATAGGCACCAATCAATGGATAAAAATCACTAAAATCTCCTTGGAGCAACATCATAACTTCATGTCCTTGCCTTCCTTGCCCTTGTCCACACACAAATCACTTAAAAAATTCTAACTACATTCAAACTAATCCATCTTGTCTTTATGAATAGTCTACAATGGTGGGTTGGGGTGATACTTCTTACAAGACTCTCAACTCCTTGGCTAGTTTTCTTGTCAAAACACAAAAATTTAGCCTCTAAAACTAATGGAACCCTTGCAAGAATCCTTCAATTAATTGCTAACACCCTACACCAAGAAAACACAACAATTATAAAGCTTATAATATGCTATGCAGTCCGTACAAGGACTATTTCAAGAGATTAAACACTGAAATTACATGAAACATGGACTTTATTTAGTAAAATGTTTCAAGAATACAAAAGAATGATCTTTGCTCGTCTTCTACCATCTTTTTAAAGATATTTCCTAACCATTAACTTCCTTTTCAACTTCCCTAATCTAATGAAACTTCCTAAAACTACCTCTTGACCTTTCAACTTCCGAATTTTTTCTTTTTTGCATCTTTTACATTATTGACAACTTTTAGCATTTTTTTTTGCAAATTTTTCTTTTTCCATCTTTTGACCTCCTAAAAACCTCTAAATGATTCAAATGCATAGGAATTGACCATTACATGACCTTTTCACAAGGTTTTACAATTGAAAATTGATTTTTTTTCAATTTTTCCTTTTCAAGGCATTCTGTGATCAAGGTGCTCCTGTACTAGTTTACCTCTCTATTTGTTTAGTAAGTTTTCATAAATGGCTAAAAGTAATTAGTTTTAATTGATCTACTGATTCACCTCCCCTCTCAGTAGATTGTTTTCTTCCAACATCTCAATCCAATAAACAAAATATGAGGCCTCTATGTAGTTATGTAGGTAAGGCCATCTCTAATGATCCCTCGAGGCATAGGTCTTTCCCCTGGGTCTTGTTCTTGTTCTAACTCTTGGTAAATTCAAAAACATTTAAAATTTTTGAAAACCAAAATAATCAAAAACATTTCAAAATGTCAAAAAAATTAAAATATTGGAAAAAAAAGAATAACCCATGTCATCTCACATTCACTTGTAATAAAATTTCAAACATAAAAAACATCATCACCTTCAACCTTTGATAACATAAACCAAAACAAAAACAATAATCAATGAAACACAAAATCATAAGTCTAGATTATTACACAAATATGTTAGTTAACATTCATATCAATAGCCTATTAAACATTTAGAAAAAAAATCAACATCCAAACATGTATTACACATATATCTTTCTTAGAATAGAGATCACTGGATATCAACCAAAAATAACACGTCCTTTGGCATAACATTGACAGTTTATTCATTTTGATCTTTTCTTATAATTTATCTTATTGGTTAATTTTGTTGATCTCTTGATGATGTATACCAAAAAAATTAGAAAGAAAGGAATGGGGTATTGATCATTGATTTCATTTGATGTTCTTGTTTGATATTATTGTAATACAACCTAGGCGAATACTTTCCTTATGTGTGTAAGGATAGTCTCAAGTAAAACAATGGCTAGGAAATATCAAATTCTTTATACCTTTTGTGTATTAGTCTCCTTACTTTGATGGTTTTATTCTCTCACATTATCAAACAAGGTTTATTTATGTCAAGTATGAACAAGGATACTCCTATCTATTTGTAGAGTCAAAGTCCACGCATTAGATACAAAGTTACCCTAGTTCATTATACCTTGGTGCATCATGTCTATTTTCTATATCAAAAATAAGGATTACCATGATGAAATTAAGCCTAGTCTAAAAGAAAAAGAAAAATCATCACTATCTCATCACACATCCAATAAAATCTGAAAATTCATCTTAATGACTATATATTTGTTGTTATCTTGATCAATATAATTCATTCATTGTATTCTAAATCATTCCATTTTATCTTATACTTACTAACATTCATGTTTCATAAATAACAGAATGAATGTGCATCCACCATGTATCCAAAAATTGTCACCATTACATCTCATACTGTACATCATGCATAATTATCATATATCACATAAAGATACAAAAAAGAAATCAAGCATACATGTGTCCACCCCACATAAATAAATCATTAGACACATGCATTTCTAATCATAAATATCATAATAAATTAATATCCATATCCATATCATTCCATACATTGAAACATCTACATCCATAATCATAGTCATATATATACATCTTAACACAATAAAAAGATCAAAGAATGCATACACAATGTAATGATCACATCATAAATCACTCATCTCTTATATATCAAAAAGATAAATATCATGGTATAGGTCAAGTGTGTGATATATCTCAAAAATATTCATGAGGCTATCAAAAAAATTGATGAATGGATCTAGATCTATATCAAAATAAAATAGAAAATAGATATGCATAGCTATCCCCCGGTCCTCTCTATTAGTAGAGGGCTAGTGTGATGGTGATCCTCTCGATGGTCAATGATGTCCACCTAAATGGTTTGGAGCCTATGATGGCCCTGGTCTACCTCACTAGCCTACTAACCCATAATCTGACCTACTAGGCCCCAAGATGCTCCTATGCAAGTACATTGATTGCCTCTTGTGTGCTAAAACCTGCATGAGATATATAGTCCTATAGTAGGAGAGCTCATCCTAAGCCACTCTTAGCTCTTGGGTATATCAGGAAAGAGGAATAGTATCTCCTTGAGCCTCCAACTACTATTATCAAGCAATCTCTTGAGATAACTGAAGCTCTAAATATTGACATCATGTTACCTCTACATCTAGCTACCTTTAGAGATGATCTTGCTTTGCAGTTCTCTAATCCCACTCCCTCCAAGTGTCATCCCTCTCCTATGTGAGGAACTGAATCCTTTAATCTACCTACTTTAGTAGCTATTATACCACATCCTATTGCTACTTTTGATTACGTTGATAATGTTAATCATGTACTGGTGGTGGTCCCTTAGGAGCCCTCTATGGATATGCATGCCCATACACCTATACTCTATTGTCTCATGGACCCTTTGCACCAACTCTTAGTTTAATGTCTCAAATGACTAGAATCACCCCTCTTTCTCTTGGGTGCACCTATTTGATCTATAAATCTAAATGGCTTCTTGGCTGCAAACCATGCATAATAATTGGTCATAGTGTCAACATCAACTGGGCCTCCTATGCATACCCATGATAAAGGAACAAGATGATCAAAATCTATGGTAGATGTCTTTACACTAATAAAATCTCTTGACTCTCTTTGCTCTTGGTCGGTATGAGAAAATATAACCATATAATCCACTGGTGGAATAGTTAGTGTCTCCCCAAACTATCTCATGCAATGAATGAGAAAGTATCACTCAATAATGGAAGTGGAATGGCTAGTAAGCCATTTGTTCTTAAAATAGGGAAGTTAATCATTTTCATCGTCCAAAGCCTCGACTCCTAGCCACAACCTCGAGGTGAACTTATAAAGTTCATAAATAACTTGTCTCAAATAAGATAGCTCACCCATGTTGTGGTGAGTGAGTATACCCTCATAACAAAATACAAATGGCTCATTGTGTATGTGCAGGATCATGATGGGCCAAAAAGTGGCAATATGATGGGTATGTGTAGGGTATGTAGCTGACAACTTTTTTTTTACCCAAAATTGATGAAATGAAAAGGGTTTTTAAAGGAGATTCTCATATTTCCACCAATATAAATGATGCTTTACTTTGAATTTAATAAATAATTATTATTCATTTTCTATTTGAATTCTGACTAAAGGTCTGATTGATAAAGGCTGATTGAAAGAAACATCATAAAGCTTTCAAATGGTATCACATTTTTTGAATCTAAAATATGTGTCATTCTATGCTTGGCATACTATAAGATTAAAAAAATGATTGTGAAGTTTTGACCAGGATTAAGGTGGTCAAACATACAATTTTTATATTTTTTAAAATTGTAATAAAAAATTCATAATTAATTTTACTTGGAAAAAGATTTACAAAAAAATATTAAAATGCATCAGGGCATGAGTCCTCTCGCACATATCCCTAAAATTTTATAAAAATATTATGTTTCATTATGGTTGGGATGGTCAGGGCAGGACACCTACTTCTTATTTTTCCACGAGAAATTTAAATTACTACTAAATGAAAATTTTTAAATTTTCACCAAAATAGATTTTTTTTAAATAAACCTAGTAGTTTAGAAACTACATTCAATTTTCTATAGATTCTATTCTTACATATTTTTGAAATAATATAGATAACTTATTCAAATTTTTATGTCAAGTTGCCTAACTCTGATTTTTTTGAATTTTTCACTACTTAAGGGCCTATTTTTTCCATGATGATCCTACACATACCCCATCAATAGCTTAACATAAGGTACAAACTAGTCAAATCATAATGATCTACTCCCAAGCCCAAATATGTAAAAGTGTATAACCAATAGAAAAAGTAGCACCAGGGTAAGTGCAAAAAGTTGAGTCCACGAAACGTGGAAGTTTTTTCCTTAACCAAAAAATTGAAATTGGCTTTGAGGAAACGGGATCCCGTTACAGTTCGGGATCCCGAGCCTAACACAGAACAAGATCCCACTTTTTAAAAATTGGGATCTCGTTTCCCATAGGATCCTGAACCGATGGAAAAGGTACGGGATCTCGGTTGTCACAAAACGGGATCCTGATTACTACGACACAGGATCCCGATTTCTATAAATCGAGATCCCCTTTGGTAGAAATCGAGATCTCATTTTAAACTGCTATTTATTTTTTAAAAAGATAGATTTCACTGCACAGTGGACGGGACCTCGAGTACTAGCGACAACGACCCCCACAATTAGCTATAGGTACCTACCTACATGCCATTTTTTTTCATTTTTCTATTTTGAATTGAAATTTTGAAGAAAATAAGTGAATTTAGCATTTTTTTTTAATTTATTTCACGTTTTAAGCATTTTTTTAACTGTTATAGTAGAAATGAATAATTTTAAAAATAGATGAAAAAATGCAATGAAACCTGAAGGTTTTTTAATAAAAATGAAAAAATGAACCTTGAATTGTGTTTTACAAACAAAATTTAACTTTTGAAACCTAAATTGTTTGATTAAACCAAAAAATTGAATTTGAAAACCCTAATTGAAACAAAACAAAAAATTTGCATTTCAAAACCCTAGAAATCAAAATGAGATAAAAACATTGCATTTACAAATCCAAATGGAGCTTTTTGAAACCCTGAATTCAAATCAAACGAAAAAAATTGAATTTGAAAACCCTAGTTTGAATTGAAACGAAAAAATTGCATTAAAACCCTAATTGTTTAAAATTGAAACCCTAAATTGAATTGGAACAAAAAAAATTACGTTTGAGAACCCTAAATTGAGAAATCCAGACAAATACATTTTTGTTTTTGAAAGAAACTAAGGTAATTTTTGAGTTAAAATCATTTGCATTGCTTAAATGTTTTAAATTTTATTTGCTTTGGTAATGGAAAAAATGATATATATTAAACTTTAGTTTCAAAGAGTTAAATTATAATTAGATTAGAAAACAATATGTTAAAGAATAGTTAAAAAATTATAGGATTTATCTTCCCGGTAATGCGGTTTTACCAAATTTAGTTAGCAAATTCGTAAATCTAAGCGTGTATAATCGATTCCAATTGACACTAACTTGCAAGTCTAAATTATGCCAAGGGCCACCCAAACTTCACCCTAAGTTTGCTAAACCCTAGACCCTAAACTATAAAATCTAAACCCTCAACACTAAAGCATTTGAATTTTGTCTTAGGACCTTAAAATGAATTTTGGTTGCCTTAAAAAACCCTCTATTGTCACCATTTAGTAGAGATTTTTGTAATGTTTTCACTTATTTGAACACATAATATATAAAAACTTTTGGTTTCTACAAGTTAGGGTTTAGGGTTTAGGGTTTATTAGGGTTCTAAATCATTGGAAGAAAATTGAGAGCATGAGTGAGAGTGCTATGGGTAAAGTTTCTTTCATTGGATATGCCTAAAATTATGTAGGTTCAATGTCAAGAATGGTTCTATTTGGTAGATTTATGAAAACTATTTTGAATATCTAGAATTCCATAAAAGTATAATTATAGCAATTCCAACTGGAAACACTTGGGTACATATATATCATATGAAATTTAAATCTAGGAAGGTGTCTATTATATAGGAGAGTTGATAATATATGGAAACAGGTTTGTATGGGAATATATGTATTAAGAAAAACATACCACATGACCTCTATAGGATTTTTAAGATGTGATCCTAGATAATAATCCACCCATGTCCTCAATCATAGTGGATTCTTTAGCAATTAAGAGAGATTCAATAACCATAAAATTACCTATATTTTGATACTATATAGATTTATGTGGAAGGATAGAAATGCATCAATAAGGAGACCAAGATGGAACCATTTAACACCTACAAGGGTACACCTATTACATGGGAAGGGAGGGAGGGTACATGATGATAGGTTGGAGGAACTCATGATATTATTACAATTTAGAGATAGGAGGATGATTCATATAAAAATATAGTGCAATATTTATATTATTTAATATAATATATTAAAATAATATAAATATTTAATATCATAAAATATAATATAAGATTACAATTAAGGATGATAATGTTACAATTTACTTGGGCTTTTTAATGATGATTAGGCTTAAAGATTCAATTAGGTTTGTAGTAAATAGTTAGGGTTTACAATTAGGAATATATAATAAATATTAATATAATTATAATACAAATATAAATTAATTTAAATATAATATAATTTAATATAATAATATAGGAATACATTTAAGATTAGGTAAAGGTTATAATTTGGTAAGTTTCAATTAGGTTTACAATTCAGTTAGGATATGGTTAGGAGTGGGGATCATTTAGCATTCTATTATGGTTAGAGTATGGATTTCATTTAAGATTATTGTTATTTTTGTGATATGTATATAGATTGATTCATTTTTAACATGATACTTTTTTTTATTAGAGGGGTAAACAGTTTTGACCTAGAACTAGATGGAACCAATGAGGCTAGATAATTGTATTTAAATTTGGACCTCACTAGACATCTAGATCCTTAAACCATCCTACCACCCTAAATGCGTCGATTTCTTTAAAGGGGAGTCCCAATATGACAAATTTCTTGGGGATCAAAGTTGATTGCAAAAATTTGGTGGGGATTGCCCAAGGCAACCAAATTTAACAATAATAAGATCAGCAAGATTATAATATGAATGAGATTTCATGATCTAGGTTGGTGGGTTGAGCAAAAGGTAGATCTTAATCAACTATTCCACAAGAAAATGTTCTTCACTAACTTGCAAGTTCATTAAATATTCCAAGGGGCACCAAAACTTTTACCCTAAGTTTTGTAAACCTAAACCCTGAACTAAAATCTAAACCCTAAACACTTAAACCATTCATTTTGTCCTACCAGCACTTTAAAGTGAGGGGTGGTTGTATTAGGAGAAAATTCAGCATATTTTATTCCTTATGCCATGTAATTTTGTCTGGGATCTTACCCCATGTACATCCCCTTAAGTTATCCTATTACCCTAAACCCTAAACTCTAAAGTCTAAACCCTAAACCCTAAAGCCATCATTTTTTTCTTTAAAGGCTCTTAATGAAATTTGGTTTCCCTTGGGCAACTTCACCAAATTTACACATTCACTTGAGCCATGCCATTTTCTCCTAGGACCTCACTAGACGTAAATCCCCTTAAGCCATCCTATCACCCTAAATCATAATTCAATTTCTTAAGGGGATCAAAGAAGTTCTTAAAATTTGGTGATCAAAGTTGCCATCATGATCTAGGTTGGTCAGCTGAAACAAGAGTAGATCTCAATCAACTATTCCACAAGAAAATGTTCTTCTCTAACTTGCAAGTTCATTAAATATTCCAAATTCTAAAGGTCCTAAACCCTGAACTCTAAATTCTAAACCCTAATCACTAAACCATTCATTTTGTCCTACCCAGGATCTTAAAGTGAAATTTGGTTGTCTTAGGAAAATCCACCAAATTTCATTCCCTTATGCCATGTAATTTTGTCCTAGGATCTTACTACATATATCCCCTTAAGTTATCCTATTACCCTAAGCCAAACTCTAAAGTCACAAGCAGTAAACCCTAAAGCCATCATTTTTTTCTTGAATGCTTGTAATTTGGTTGCCAAGGCAACTCCATATTCATTCCCTTATGCATGTAATTTTTTCCTAGGATCTTACTACATGTAGATCACATAAGTATCTATTACCCTAAACCCTAAACTCTAAAGTCTAAACCTAAACCCTAAAGCCATCATTTTTTTTTCTTTAAAAGGCTCTTAATGAAATTTGGTTGCCTTAAGGCAGCTTCACCAAATTTTATTCACTTGAAACCATGCCATTTTCTCCTAGGACCTCACTAGACGTAAATCCCCTTAAGCCATCCTGTCACCCTAAATCATAATTTGATTTCTTAAGGGGTTCCAATATGACATTTCTTAAGGGGATCAAAGAAGTTCTTAAAATTTGGTGATCAAAGTTGCCCAAGGCCCAACCAAACTTAACAATAATAAGATCCTGCATGATTATACAATATCAATACTTAATTTTATTTTCATTCAAGTAACATGTGTCTTAGACATATAATTTTATCATTTGTATTCAATTATTTAAGGCCATTTATATTGAATGGTTTAAAGGTATTTCCTAAACATGTATCTTACATCTTGAAATTACAAATCTAATGCAAGTTCACTCATATCTTAAAGATCACATGGATCCATTCAATAATATTCGCAATCCACCTCCACGCCATCCATCTCCAACACCTTCACCTCCACCTCCACCCGCTCCACCTCGTAACCCCCCACCTCCACCACCTAAAATCAATGAACATGCTCTATTGCAAGCACAAATCAATGCTTCTGCTAGAACCATCCAAGATCAAAATCAACATTATTCAAAATGAAGATGTGTGGCACCTCCTGTGAGGGATGTTTGCATCTAGGATGCAAACCTGTTGATGCATGGAACCCATGGATGGGATGGGAGATGAGCATCGACAATGGCTGAGAGGAGAGGAGCTCCTAATTTTGAAAAGAGAAGAAACACAAAAGAAATGAAGATCTACTATGCAGTGGGGAGCCATAATAGTTTATAAATTAAAACAATGATCTTAAATAGTTATGAATTATAAATTTGGTGAACGATGGATATTTTGTGTGATGAATTTATAAATTTGGTTCCAAATGGATATTTTTAGTGACATGAATTTATGATTTTGGTTCTAGATGGATATTTTTAGTGACATGGATTTATGAATTTGGTGGAATTATGAACTTATAATGAATAGTATATAATAGTATATATATTATGACTATCTACTAGATCATGATTTCTCTTGCTGAAAAATTGTAATATATATATGTGTGTGTGTGTGTGTGTGAGACATAAAATGAGATTTTGTGAATGTTTCAAGTTTATTGTTTAGTATGTATGTGCATGTATTAAAAATTTGCATATATAGTTCTTAAATTTTGAAATTTTTATGTATGTACATAGTTTAGTTTAATGATTTACAGTACGCATGCAAATTATGCATCATATTTTTTTATTTTAAATGTACATGTACATACATTTAATTTTTAATTTTGTATGGACATGCTCTTAGATTGAACAATCAGTATATATATGTGCATTTCAATTAAATATATGATCTTAATATATATGTTGCTCATCCTATTTCAATTAAATATATGGTCTTAATATATGTATGCACATGGACTATTTTGTATGATTTAATGCAGGTGCACATTTATATCGAGCATATCATGGATGATTTTAACATTGATTATATCATCAATCCACCACCTCATCCATAGCCACATCCGCCTCCTCCCCTCCCTTCACCTCCCACCTCCACCTCCACCTCCACCTCTCCTTCCCCCTCCACCTCCCCCTCCACCTAATATGCCACATCCAACACCTATCGCATTTGACGAGGATCACTTGAGAGCATGAATAAATGATCAAGTTGCATCCTTACAAAATCAAATTAATGCTATGCAGAGTCAAGCATTGATTCATCCACATGTGAGACATTTTACATCTGCGATGGAAAACGTTGTTGATGCCATCAGGATGATTGATTCTGATCTTAATAGGCATCAACGAGATAGAGAACAAATGAGAAAATTTTATTCTGATGGTCTCTCATACAAACAAATATTAGACCTTAAAATAATGAAAGCCCATCTAGCCCCTACTTTTCTTAACCTCATTACTTCGACAACCCATTCCACCCAACAAATCTAGAATATCCATGAGGTGGTGCATACATCTGCAGATGAGTGTACATTTTTGGGATCAATGGTATATGGTTTTTGATAGTCCCCCACATGCTAATTGGGAGTGCCCATTATATTTTTTGAGAAAACTGTATGTAGAGTTTGTTTTGGGGCAAAAGCCCAATTATTTTGATTTTAGATCATTTCAGGGTGTTGGTGGCAGCATGCCACAACAGAGATTAGTGGCAAGGGTTGATCCATGATGCCCGGAGTGCATGCACAACCCTTGTTGTT
>VDFB02178446.1:0-26650 GCA_007258455.2 Sequoia sempervirens
TGGATGAATTCTATTATGTGAAGACTGTAACGTGAATGTGAAGACTATAACATGAATTCATGGTGAATGATGCTGTAAACTAACATCAGAAAGATAAGTCAGATCTCTTTTGTAATCTTTATTACTGTAATACAAAGTGACTTCTCTTGGTGTGGTGGGTTTTTCTCCCATAAGGGTTTTCCCACATATATCTGGTGTTCATATGTGTTTGTCTATTTCTCTATTTCAGTAATCTCTTTCATGTGCATCTTAATTGGACTATAATTGTAAAATTTAAAAGGTATCTTTGCATTCTTCCCTGAGTTTTTGATGTTAGGAGAGTTGCTTCCGCATCTAGCTTTCCTTATAGACATCCATTTGAAGGTTGCACCATTTGCAAAGCTCCAGAATCATGTGTATCCTGAGTAACCCCAAAAAGAGGATCCTCCTACCCAGAACACACAATACCCTGATCCAAGTTCACCAAGCCTAGATTCACTTCCTGCTGGCCAAGATCCTCCAAAACCTCGAATCTATTAAAACATTCTTCATCTTGTCTTTCATTCAAGGTCCTCTTTTGACCTCGGTTTCTATTACGATTCCTAACAGGGGCAAAACCATCTGGACCAACCCCATCCCCAGGAATGGGATCCTTTCCCTTATCTTCCCTAGGTGGGTTGTGAGTAGGTTGAGAAATATGAGGCTCCACAGGCCTAGCCCTTGGGCATCTTCACTGTAGGTGACCATACTCATGGCAGAGACGACATCGAAATGGAAGAGTTTCATAGTCCAATGACTGCACCCAAGAATAAGGACCCACAGACATATCCAAAGAATCTGGTAATGGCTTACTTAAGTCAATTTCCACACAGATACGAGCAAAAGTTATCACCTTTTTAAATTGAGTCTGTTGTGAAGAACCAACTGGCTTCCCGAGCATCGACCCCAACAAATGCAAAACATCATCCCGCCAACATTCCACAGGAAACCGTGGAAGACGAACCCACACCGGGACTCGAGTCGGAAGCTCCTCAGCAGGGTTAAAACCAACATGCCATGGTTTAACAAACAAACCAACCTGGTTATAGAAATAGGGACCCCCTTCAAAAACCTTGTTACGATCCGCCATGCAATCAAAGGTAACCATGAAATAATTATTCGCCAGAAGCTTTATATCCATCTCACCCTCCGGCATCCAAGTCCGTCGGGCCCAAGACTCTAAAAATTGCATCGATATCCGCATACCCAAAAACTTGCAATAAAAAGAGTGCCTCGAATAATAATCAATATCCTCCGCAACCATCTCCAATGGGATGACCAGTTTTGGCCTCTCCTTGCAACGTTCCAAGCATCCATTGATTTTCGTGATCCGAGCCCCACTAGACGAGCCCACTCCATCTAGCCCCTCACTAGTACAAAAACAACAATATATGACTAAATAAACTACTAAAAAATGCATATAAATGACTAATTTTGGTAATGTGATCATTAGTAGTTTATTGTCGATCATTTATAACGCGACCAAATTTATGACTAAACTATTTTAGTCATTTATCTAGTCATTGATTTGGTCATTGATTTAGTCATTGATTTGGTCATCGATTTGGTCATTGATTTAGTCATTGATTTAGTCATTGATTTAGTCATTGATTTACTCGTTAATTTAGTCATTGATTGTTGTTAACTGGTCATTTATTTAGTCATAGTAGTGATTTATTTAGACATTAATTTAGTCATTGATTGTTGTTAACTGGTCATTTATTTAGTCATTGCAGTCATCTATTTAATCATTGTTTAGTCATTTATTTAGTCGTTGTAGTCATTTTAGTTATTGTAATCATTTATTTAGTCATTGTTTAGTCATTTATTTAGTCATTTATAAACTGAAATAATCACAAAACTTCAACAAATCTACACAAAGTATTGAAAATAATTCACTGTGTATATTCAAAATGTATATAAAATATGTTATAAAGAACTCTATACATAGAGTTTTGAAAACAAAATCTTTGTAGTATGCAAATTGCTGATTGTTATGCTTTTAAAATTGTTACAAAGAACTCTATATATAGAGTTTTGAAAATAAAATCTTTTACAGTATGCAAACTGCTATATATTATACTTTTAAAATTGAAAAAAACTAAGAAAGATCCTTCCACCTATAACTGTACATAAAATTTCTTGTTCTTCAAAAAATGGCTCTTCCAAAATAAGCTTAAAGAAGGAAATCTAAATTATGTACAATATGAACCACAGTGTTATCTGATTGATAACCTCCATGAAACATATTCTATGTACTAAATTTCATGTTATCTTGACTATAAACCCATAAATTCTTTATAGCATCTCCTATTTTAGATCTGCATAAAAGGAGAGGAATGAAAATAGTTAGTAACAGACAAATGAACAATAAGATATTGGAATCAAAACTAGTAAATATATATATTAAGGTACTTGTAATAAAAAAAAGACCTAAAATGAGCTAACTATTGATAAACTACATAGCCAATACGTTTTGAAAATAAATTTAATCCTCACACCTAATAAGCAAATTAAAATAAAATAAGAAATGAGTCTGCAAGAAAATACTAAGGTTTTATATGAAGACTGTGCGTATTTGAAGATTTTGATTCCTAAATAAATCTATTAAAACATGTATATGTAAATGATTAAAAATAAATGGGAATACATACTAAAACAAGTGATGCAGTGCGTCATGGTCTTGTCAGTGAGCTGGAAGCATGTTGTTTCTAAGAAGGAAGCAAAATGAGCTTGAACATCTAAAAAATGAAATAGTAGAACTAATAAATAAATTGAGAAGTTAGTTGGACAATACTTGCTCATTCCTTGATTGTCAAAGTGTACAATTTAAAACATGTTATCAAGAACAACAAGTATCAAGTCATTGCGAGTTGATAGTCGAAGGAGAATTTTCCATTCTTAACCATCATGTTGTGCATTGTATTAATGTGACATTTTGTATTGTATGCCCTTCACCTATGCAAAGAAATTACATATTCAGATAATCTTTTTACCAAATTACAATTAAATTACATATTCAAATAACCATTTTTGCAAATTACAATCTTTTAGTTTTATCATATCAAAAAGTAAGCACAATGAATACTGATAACAGTTGTATAAACTAAAAATTGAAAAATTGAATAACATGATGGCTTCACCCTAGTAAAAATTATGTTGATCAAAATAATAACAAAGTATAGATTGGCCAACAATTATTCAAACAACATGACTAGATTCATTTATATACAAGGAACTAAAATCAACTCCTTCAAAAATCTAAACATATTTTATATTATAAAATAATTTTATCTAAAAGGATATGGAAGCTATTGGCTAAAGAAACAACACATGAATTATTTTAGAAAAATAAAAAAAACCATTAGAAAGGATAATTTGGAAAATAATCATAATTTTGGCCCTACTGTTTTGCAAATTCAAGCCTAGAAGAAGATTTATTTCTTTTATTTTGAACCTTTCATAGTTAATGTAAATGTGTGACTTGTCCCTTCCTTTTATGTTACTTGTTTCCATGTTCACTTTGATAACCAAGATGCTATACTTTCTATGTTCATTCATTTTGCTGGGAAATCTTATTTCTCTCTATTTTTCCATTTGCATCCAAGTAGTCTTGGTCAATGTCTCCAGGATTTGTTGATCCCTTATGGATAATTTCTAACCTTGTGTTTATTAATGACCATGCAAATATTGTTCCTTTAATTTCATTGTTGTATATGTGTCTCTCCATTCTTGATGACTATTAAATGATGTATTATAAGCCCTCTACCATGGAAAGTCTATCTTGATCTTGGCATATTGCCCATATACATTAGAATTATTTTTATGCAATCTACTCTTTACCCTTTTCTCTACAAGCAGTTATTGAGAGCTCATTGCATATCTTACAAGGAGTTGGCCTTTCAATCCCAAAGTTTGTCTTGTCTTAAGTTCCAATCATTCACAAGACTTCCCATTGTCTTAAGTCCTCTCTCCTAACCAACCCACATTTAGTCTTTCTTCTTTTTCAAATCAACCTTGCTGATGCCAGTTGATCAACATGACCTTAACATTGACTAGAGATAAATGTCTATCAACTGGTTAATGAATGATTCATTCAAACAATTTTGTATTTTTTGTGAAATCTTAAGTCCCCAACATAGAAATTGATGCCTAAGAAGCAAAAATACAGTCTAACCAGTGACCTTACTTCTCTGCTGCAATGATCAGTTTTGATATGAGCATTAACTTTCTGGCACTGATCTTTCAGAAATATTACTATTTTAACTCCTAACTTTAACTAATAAACCAAGATGAACTTTGAAGAACTACTAGCTTTTCTTGTATTTACCAAGCTGAAGAAGAGATCTACTATAGTTTGACTTGATAAATTTTCATCAAAAGTTGTGATGTTGACTATTCTACAGCAACAATTTGACTAAAGGCCAGGTTTGACTGTGGCATTAATTGAACATTTTACTTCTTTGATAGGCTCTAGAACCCCACTCACTTCAATACATGCTCTGTAAATGCAAATTGCCAAGTTTTATACATGTGCTATTCATTTCGATTGAATATAGTTGCTAAGTACACTTCACAAAGGAGATAATAATGGGTGCCCATGAGAAGTTAAAATATATGTCGTAGTTGTCTATCGACTTCCCATGATAAGTGGAAGATTAAAGTTAGTTGCCTAACTGTTGCCAAAAATAGGTGGAAGATTATGGTTGGGTTTCTTTATTGTGTGTAGAGTTGGCATCAAGCTTCCAACAGTACAAGTGCGGTTTGAAAATTTAAGAGTGGATGCAGAGTGCTATGTAGGTGGCAGAGCTCTGCCTACATTATGGAATTCTACCAAAAACTCTATAGAATCCCTCCTAGACACCTTTGGCCTCTCACCCACCAAGAAAACATAACTTACATTTACAATTCTCAAGAATGCCAGTGGAATCCTCAGGCTATCTCGGTAATGGGGAGTTGAGATTTATTTAGATATTCAATTTGAGTCCGATTAATGTTGTGAGGCCCATATAAAGTTTTCATATATCATTATAAGGTCTTCAAGCAGAATTAATTTGACAAATGCTTCGAACTGCTAGGCTAACCCCATATATTTTATGTGTTTCTTTCTGAAAGGATGACTCTATTGTTGGGTCCCCCTAGGTTTGGAAAGACAACATTGCTGCTAGCTTTGGATGGGAAATTAGACTCCAATTTGCAAGTTAGAGCCTGATGGTATCTTTGTATTGCATTTAATGTTGTTTCAAAATCAAAATTGGATGTATTTACTTGCTAGGTGAAAAGGTGTTGGGAATAGATATGGTGAGCATGTCTATTTCCTCCCTCATGGTAGTTAATATCTTCACTGGTAAGTTGCACTACGATCTTGAATTTAAAATGTGTGATTGTTTATTAAATGAATTTAATTGTTTTTTTAAGTTGCTAAGTTGCTAAGTTTTTCCTTGGTTTTTCCCAAATTTTTACCGAGTTGAAAATTTGGGTTATGTTGGGTGTGAGGGAGTCTGAGTATGTGAATTTTGGTGTACCCATTCAATCAGTTTGTTGTCCCCACTTTCCCCAAGCTAATAAGTTGTAGAGTCATCAGTATAAGGAAACAAATGGTGAATGCCAAACAACAGCCTAAGCAACATTTCATATGAGAGTCTAACATAAAAAGAGTAGGTACCAGATTTAAGTTTCTCTAATGAAAGACTCACAACCAACAAAATCTACAAAAGAAAGTAAAGTAGCAAACCCTCTTTTAAATCTCCAGTCACAAGTCCAATCCACCATGTACCCTATGTCTACGTGTCAATTTAGATTTTTATCATGCATCACAAAGGCTCAACTCTAGGGTCATAGACCCATTCTTTGCAATTTGCAACACTGTCATCCTTCAAATAGTCCACCCAATAAAAAAAACCAGCTACACTTCAATAAGGTCTAGGAACAACAGGGAGAAGACCAAACATGTTCATTGATTATAAAGATATCTATCATATGATTTTTTGTGACACAACACAATGAATGCATGTACAGGAAAATCAAGGAAGTGAACCTACATGTCCAAGAAGTAAAGAAAATACAACATTGAACCCTTGAACTCTCCCTTCACACACATAATTGAAATACAAATGGCCTAAGAGTTGGACTCATCTATTGAGCAACAAATTGGACAGCTATAGTCAAGACTGTCACACACTGCTCTATCTTAACTGTAAATATTTGAATTTTCTGTACTCAATTATCCCATAAGGCATACCATCTATATGTTGTTGGAATGAATAGTTGAATCTCTTAGCCAGTTCTTAGCAACCAAAAATGAAATTACTCTTGAAGTTGAGCAACAAGATCGCATGAATACTTTTCTATAAGATTTTCATTAGGCTAACCAAATGCCACCTACACAATTGTGATAGCCATGATATGACTAATTTGATCCTCCATATAACTATCCTACTTCAATAGTCAAGCACTAGATGATAATCTTTCAAAATTCCAAACACTCAATGTTTTCAAGATGTGAGCCAATATATCCTATCCATGTCACTTTTGTTTTTTTGAATTTTTCTTTCCATCATTATAAATCTGATATATTTCTTGGACCATATTCTCTCATCTTCTTGGTAGATGCAAAATTTATTTATTTTGATGGATATCATAATCATTCAAAAACATAGCAAGCAGTCCTAACAGGATAATTTTAGCATCACTTAAGTTCATATGATCAATATTTATGAGAAAGAAAATATCTATGGAGAGTTATCAGCAGATTCCTTTGACCCTGCAAATTTATGATCGCTTTTCTATTTTGTATAATATTATTTAATTTTTTCTTAACAGAAAAGCACATTGCAATCTTGTAGTGGAACAATCCATCAGTGATTCCTAGTAACAGAGGTAACCACCTTCATATTCCAATGCACTACCACTAAAGCAGGAATCATGTTACTATACCAACATGAGGAAAGTACACAATATTTACTTACATAATATTTTCAAGTGAAATTTTTTGTATATACAGCTAGCGTGATCAACCTTAAAACGTATCTCTTCAAACATTTTCAATTGCGAAACCAAAAAAGAATTAGCATCATTTTTGTCATTTCCAATCAATAAAAAAGTACTTTAAGGTTCAAAAACCATAAGGGAGAAACATAACCTGTTCCAAGAAGCCATCATTAGAAAAAACTAATTCACTTTGTTGTCTTAGGGATTCAAGTGCATCTGCAACAAAGTTTTAGAATTTTAGTGGACAACATGAGATGAACAGATGAAAAAACTAGTAGAAATTGATCCATTTCTATATTGTACAACATAAACACACATAAGCGAGATAATTTGCAAGTGACAAACAACCTCAAGTTGGAAACGTTTTCAAATATAACCACCAGAAAATCAACACTAGAATTTAAAAAAAAAAACAATTTCAAATGATGGATATTATAAAATTAGTTTTACCCCTTTATATATTTCCTGTCTTCAACATTTCAAATGAACTTTAACACTGTGCAAAAAATATTTTCCAATGCGTACGCTAAAACATAGCTTGTGTTTTGTAAAAAGCATGCAAGATGTTTGTATGTGTGGCTATCAACCAATAGTCCAAAGTTTAATATCATAGCATGACTTCTCCATTAAAACTAGACAGACTACAGATTCAAATTTTACATAATCAAATTACTTCCTCAGAACTTAATCTCATAACTATGGTTAAAGACATAGCTTCCTCTTTTGTTCCAATATGAATCCACACTTGAAATTAACGTCAAAATTTTTCATTAAAACAACTGCATTTTTTCTACCTTGAAAGAAATAGTTTAAGACATTTTCTTGAAACTAAATTCATGAATGAGTTCAAAAAAAATTATACTTCTTATATAAGCACAAAGTTGTAGTTTTTTCTTTCAGGCAGATTTCTTGTTTTGCTTTTTGAGCTGCTGAGGCTTACAGCCCATATGCTAGTAGCTAAACTGTACTGTTGGGTTTTGTGAGATTAAAAAACCCTCATCAACAAAATTTAGCAAAGGAACCATAAAAATAAAGATTATAAATAGTGACAGATTGCCCTACACAAATGAACTGGGCAGCATAAATATGAAAGTCTTACTTGTGAATTTACATCAGAAAACCCACAACCAAACAAGCATACCACACACTTGGCACTTAATAATACTAACATAAAAAATTATAATGAAGAAAATTAAAGTGAAAGAAAATAAATCCTTCCATCATATTAGTTTGGAAAAGAAAAACAAAAATAATAATTAGAAATCATAGCAGAATGGCAGCACTTTTGTATTGAAGTAGCAAAAAAAGAAAATTAATGCTTTTATATTTTTAGACTTGGTTATCAAAATTACCAAATCAGAAAATGAAAGACACTATATGTAATAAAAATAAAGAACCCTAACCAAAGTAATTTGGCTAAGTAAGACAAAAACAAAGTAAACTATAAACCATAGCAAACTGGCAACCTGCACTAATGCATTAGGGCAATGAAAAATGATGATTATTGCTCCCAAATTTGTCTTCCAAGAGCCAAAGTGAGGACGAAATATTGAAAATGTAAGTGATCTGAAAATGAAATAAAGACACTGTGAATTAGGCAAAGGAAAATCATAGTGAAATGGCCTTCACTATTGCATCAGGGCAGTGAAAAACAGAGATTATCTTCTGAGTTTGCCTTACTAGAACCACAAAAAAATATAGTCGTTACAAAAAATGTCAAAGATTCGTGAATAAAAGCAAAATGTAAAACTTAGATTGAAAGGAAAAATACAATCCTCGCAACAGCAAATCAGCAAAGGAAAATCATAGTTGATTTGCCTGTAATATTATATATTCATAATCTAAATGAAGATAATGAAAATGTGTAACAATTCAATGGAGATAATGAATGATTCTAACCAATTTCTCTTTCTTTGTGTAACATTTTGGAAAAACAACCAAGAAACAAAAGCAAAAGATCAATATTTCATTTTAATCACTGGCAGGGTAAATGCCCCAAATTAATGAGGTTTATTAAGCAAGTAAAATGCAAAGACATAAAATAATCTAACCCTGATGAAATTATCAGCAAGATGTTAAAGAGGGTTGCTCCTCTGCCATAATTTTGAAAAGCATTCATCTGCTTTGACCAACACTTTCAATTAGTGGAAGCAGAGCACATGGCATAAATAATTGTTCCTCTCTTTTTTGTTGTGGGTAAGGGCACCAATAGATTTTGTCAATTCACCAACAACAAAATAAAATAATTTACTTGAATATTATAGGACATATGTCTATAAGTCATAATGAACAAAGATATGTGATTAAGGACTCATGTGATTAAGGACTCCATCAAGCCTAATTACTCTTTCCTTGTTCCATACCACTGGGTCATCAAATAGCAAATTTTTGGGAAGGCAAAGGTGCAAACCAAGGTGATAAACTGAAACTTGTTTTCCCCATCCTAATTGAAATTTTATTGGAATTCATTGAATTCCTGTCTTGCCACAAATACTTCTCAAGCAATGAAAATAAAAAGATTCTTGAACCTAATCTGTCTTATTGTTATCGGCCTTTTTTCTCTCAGAAGTCACTGAAACCCCAAAAGTCACTAAAACCAAGGCACCTGAAGTACCTGAAGATTCTGCACATTTTGTATCTTGCTATCACCAAAGGCATAAAGAAGGAGGTATTTTGTAAAAATAGCATGAACTGAATCCAATCTGCATAACAACACAATTCTTTTAGTAACAAAAAATCCATTAAACTATGGCATAGTATTGAGTTTTTGCACATGTAAAATTTTTTTGCATTCAAACCTAATGGAACTTCTACAGTTGAAAATGCTGGTGTAGCGCTCACACTGTAAATGCTCTATAATCGGCCAATTTATTAAATATCACTCTAAACCACAAGATTTCTTTGCCTCTCTGAATCCTTCAGTCATGACAATAATCCTCAGAATGAAAATTCTAAGGAACATAGATCACACATTTTACATGACTAGTAAATGTATTCACACTCCATATTCTGCTCCTTTGATCAACAAATTTTACTTTCTTTGATGAATGTTTGATTCACAATAGCATTAAAGGGATAGAATATTGTATAAAATATATACAAATATAATAGGCGCAACATGTCAACTGAATGTCAGATGTGTCCCCTACTGTTAACATTGTTGGGTTTACAATGGACAAGATCATGCCAAGAAGATAGATCTTGGGTTCAAGGATACTCTACTAAAGTTCCTTTATTATCAATTTGGTACCCTTAATGTATAACCATGACACTATTCAAAAAAGTATAAGCGTGACACTATTTAGGAAAATATCCATTGGCAGAATTAATTTCTTAATATTCATAAAAGAAAATGACCATTTGGAAAAAAGGGCCGCTGACGTACAATTGGATGCCAATGCCTACAAGCTAACAACAACAGATTATTTTGTTCCAAAATGAAAAGCATCTCTCTATTATGGATCCTCTTCTTCAATATACAAGTGTTTGTATTATGTGCATTACATCTGTCTACAGATTGACACCATTATAATTTATAGATATAACCCTAATATGATTAGAATCAACAATTAGTAAGTGGTGAGCCAAATCTATTAGGTTGCTTTAGAATTTGACATGGAAAGTAAGAATTGTGAGACTTTCTTTTGTAAAGTGTAAGAGAGTTACTCCTCTCATTTGTTATTTGGAAGACTACAGATAAGATTTTCATATCTACTCGTCCATTTTTTTTTCTAATAGTTACTCATATTCATAGATATTGAATGATTGTCTTTTGAAGCAAACATGTATAATTGACCTCTTATTTCTATTAAACATATTTAGAGGCCACATTTTCTATTATTGCATATGGAAGCATTGTTAGACTAGACATGCATAGATCAGAGTGGAGGTTTGAAGGTTGTAGAAACCATTTTAAATTGAAGTCTCATTATAGTATTCCTTTTAATAGTAAATTGCTGCACTTTAAACTTAATGCCATGGCTGAGGTGTCAATTCTTAGAAATTTGTCCACTTCTTCTTCGTGGCTTTGATCAATGAGCTTTGCTAGATGCAAAATTGGTTGTAGATTATCAGTCAATTTCAAAATGTCTCACAGTGAATTAGACCTGAAGCTTTACTACGGGAGCCCCATTGATGTACTACTTGAGTTTATTCCAGTTGATCCTTTTCTTGTCAGCTATGATACAAATCTAATAGTTCTGTTAGATCACCCTAATGTACAATTTTCTTGGTTGTTCATTTCATTTCTCTATCTGACTGCCAAATCATAGAATCTTGTTAGTAGTACTAAAATTCTATATATAGACCAAAAATCTACATATCTTGTTACTCTAAAAATTATACCTTGTATCATATTATCTTCAGTATCAATCAACATTGCATTTATTAAGTTAAATATTATATATTGTTGTTGTTACATGGTTGGTAGAATCTATAGTGTACTTAGCAATTTATACTATTCAATCTTTATTTACCCTATTAAATTCTACATAAAAAAAAATAATGCATTCACCAGTAATTATCCCTGTATCAACTGCTGTTGTGTTCATTTACCTACACCCATACTGTATTATTTGTTAAGAGCTTAAGAGCAATTCATTTTGTTAATTCCTGCTTTCCTGCTTTTATAGGCTATATCAGCCTCAATCCATGGGAATCTCTTTCAGTAGTTCATATTCATAGATTTCCTTTTATCTGCAGTTCTCATTATGAATAATGAAGACACAATGATCTATCTCAGTAATCTAAGATTATGTTTGTTTCAGAAGAAAATAAAGGTGTAATTTCATTGTCAGCATCTGAAAGGTCATAACAATATATTTGTAAGATGCAAAATGGTTTGTGGTATTTAGCAGACAAGGCCATGATCCTTCAACTATGATGACTTCCATAATCAGTGTCATTCCATTTGGACATTTTTGTTGGGAGAATTATAAAATGTAGTAGAAGCAACAATATGCATCAAACAAACATTATTGTATTGTATTATTAGGACACTAACGGTACTGCATTGGCATCGTGCTAGTTATCCCATATTTTGAATTCTAACATAATTAACATATTCAAGAAACTTTAATCTTAATTCTATAACTATGGGACTTGGATAGACTGATTGAGATGGAGGGTGGAGGTAGAGAGTGTAGGGAGAGATAAACATGTATAGAGAGTGAAAATGGTGAGAGACTGAGAACAGTAGTGGGAGGATGAGTAATAGAAGAGAGAAATGGATGAAAAATTTCTTAGAAAAATAGCAAAGAAGCAAAGAAGAATAGGATAAGTTGGAGGCTTAAAGTTGGAGGCTTAGAAAAATAGTAAGAAGGAACTAGGAGACAAAATATTACCCTTTCAAAAAAAAAAATATCATTGATTACTAACATGGAGAATATAGAGGGTAATAAATAAATGGGGTAACTCAACATTGATTTGGTCGAAAAAAGAGGCACAATATGTGAAGAACTAGATATTTTTCACAAGCATCGAATATTGAAATTGGAGTCCCTGCACCTCCTTTCCCTCAACTACAAGAAAATATTTCCCTTCTGTGAGTCTTGTGTTTTGGTTGAGTGTACTCTCTAGGAATTTGTTGTTTACATTAGAGTCCCTAGAACTCCTTCTGCAATACAAGATGAATTTAGGTTCTGAATTATCTGTGGGTTGTGTTGTGCATTCCGTATTTTCTTGGCAATGTTGCCCATTCTCTAGTCTAGCAAATTTCCCCCTTTACTTTTTAATGCATTTCCCTGAACCCTTACCTCCTCATATCCCTTTTCCTCCTGAATGTTATTGTTACAATAAATTAAACAAATCCGATCTTCTCTAAAGGTTGCATATAGGTTGTTTTCAAGCCACAACACTAGCACATATGAGACATTGTTGCAGTGAATGTACAGGCCTGGGAATGTGCCCAAGGTGAACCCTGGTTGGCCCTATCCCAAGATCCAAGCTTGGACTGAATTGGTTCAGGTACAGCTGGGCACCCAGGTGTACCTAGTAACATAGCCTGCTTCAAATGGGCACTTGCATATATATAATAAAACAAGTATAGATAATTGTAATTAAACATTGAATAAGCATTCATAGTTACAATCTTGTATCAAACAATTAGTCAATGTCTCTCAATGAGAATTTATAGATATTTCTACTGGTGTGCTCATACCTTGAAGGATTATCCAAAAAAATATTATTAGGATTTATATAGGAGCATTTGTTTCTAGATGATTAGATAGCTGGGTAGGAAGGTCAATAGACATGCAAATTGCCAAAGCATTTCTGTAAAGAAAATTTTCCAACTGCTATTGCGATACCAATTGAAAGCCTAGCCTAAAGGATGTTTTAATATGGGGATCTTTTCACATCTTTGGAACGTTTCCAAATGTTGTAATTGCATTGCAAAAAGCCATTTTTGATATTTCCAAACTATTTTTGAGAATTTATATTCATGCTATAATAATGATGTTTCATCCAAAAAGTCTTTTGCAGATGATCAGGATATTCTCAAATTGGTTTTGATTAATTTATAACAGTTTGTAGAGTCTGCACTATATATTGGAAACATGTAGATATTTGCATGACAACAAAGTTAAAGATACCTTTCAATTTGTAAAATAAATGAGACCAGTGATCACTGATTTGTGCCAAACAATCAATATATTCTGGAAAAATTTGTTATCAAGATTTGCAACTAGTTTTTCCTTGAAATGGATGCAATTGGGAATGCCATTGTGCTACCAAAGGATGCATACAACTTCTAAGGGAGTTGCTATCTTTAAAGTGCTATTTTCCCTGACCTTTATATGATATAGGTATATTTAGCTTTTCCTTTATGGTTTTGCATGATGCATGCAATTTGGAATGATGATTAAATATCAATAATAAAAATAAGAATTTAATTATTTAGTGTTTTCTATACATTTTTTCATTATTCATGTAATCAAGAATGCCATTGTACTCCAGATGATGCGTACAGTTCCTAACCAATGGAATTGTCAGCTTTCCTGTTACTAATTTTCACTGATATCCATATGACATTCCATAGTTTCTGGTACAGAAAAATGAAGAACATGACAATGTGACAAAATGGGGTTTTATGCAGGTTTCTGCAGGAACTGGTCTGTTTATAACTTTATATATAATATTAATAAAAATAAGAACTTAAATATTTAGTTTTTTCTACATAATTTTCCATGGTATATGTTTGCAGAATGCTTAGAAAGCCATAGACTCTTATCTCTATCTTTTACATTCAGAGAAAGCTTGAAACTTAAGTAGGAGGCATATTTTGAGACCTTGATTGGTGCACATCTTTGTTAAGAGATTTATTTAAAAATAGTTAAAAAGGTCATTTGTTTGTATTGGAAAGAGATGTTCAATTGTCACATGTATTTATAATTAATTCTCATCTATACACAGTATTCTGCCAAAGTTATACAATGTAATAATCTATTTCAAATGCATGATGGCATAGACATTTAACTTTTGTAAAATATTATCGAGTGAAATCCTGTATAGGTATTTTGTTGTCATTTGGAGTGGTTTAAGCTCTTGATTTATACTTGTAAATGGAGTGAGTACGTGTTTTATCTTTTTGAGGGGTAACTTTTTATTGAACTTTGTTGCATATTTATTCTGTTGTTGTCATGTGGAGGGATTTAAACCCTTGACTTATTCTCCTCAAGTTGAGGGGTTATGTTGTGTCTAGGCAAGGGCATTTTTTATTAGGCTTTTATTATCATAGTTCCAAGCAAGAATTGGCTATTTGTTAAGCAGAAACTTACTCAGCTATTTCCATTAACATATTCTTTACAATGATAATTTACATTTTTTGATTCAAAATTTTGTACGTCGTGTTTGTGACTTAAATCTTCTGTTCATCAAGCTATAGCCATGCATTGAGTTTTGAGGCCTTGTTCTATGTCTTTTTTGAATGGCCTAATCAAACATTGTAAGTTATGTACATTTCCAAGGCCAGAGACATATTCTTTGTGGTTCTGAGTTTAGTTTCTCAGGCTTGCTCTATAATCAACCAATTTCTTAAATATCACTCTACAATAGTTAACCCAGGGGAAGGGCAGGGGAGACATGATAATGGAGATTCTTGCGAAATGTTGTGTTTCTGTCAACTATTGCTAAGAGAAAAATGAGCACAGCTTGTATTGCAAAGCAGACTTGTAAACCAACTCCCATCGAATCAACTCCCATCAATATATATTGCTCTAAGAGTTAAATAATAAGTAGATTATGTAAAAGATACAAGGCTACAGAAGTTTGGGTTCCCCAGTTTTCCCTTAATAAACCCTTGTTTGAACACCTTATATCACCTTAAATCCTTCTTTAAAATCCTACTCCTATGTGAGCTTATTTTATTTAAATCCTTCTTTACAATCCTTTTTAAGCGTAGCCCAACTCTGTAGATGGAGGCACAGTTTTTGTATTTTAGAGTAGTGGGCACTCTCTGAGTCAGAAAAGGAGGCTTACAAGCTTTAAACAATGTCCTCTTCTACCAATAAGGTGTAAATTACCTTACTTTTAGTATGCATGCTCTGCGCAACTATTATCCACTATGACTTCTGTGAAGTGTGAAGTGAGTCTTTTGGTGAGGTAAATGTTCGTCTGAAATCTCTAGTGGGGGAGGGGTGAGGCCTAAAAAATATAGACCACCCTGACATGCATACTGATTGGGTCTGTAGGGTTTATTATGCAAAGGAAGGAGAATTAATGATTCAGTCCAAAGAGCAAGTGACTTACCTCAAGATTCTGTTGAGAGAAGCCAAACAAATCTCCATAGAGCTGCTGCTTCAATCTATTCACAGAACAAAAAGTAGATATAAGAATATCGGAGCTACGAAACCTTGTACAGTATACCCAAAAAGAAAGAACGATATTTGAATCAAGTAAAAAATTATAAACCCGCCATGAATCTTCCTTCAAACACTGGAAAATAACCAGATTTCAGTCTACAAAGCAATCCAAAACGTGCATCTAGAGTATTCCTCGAAACCCTACTATCACAAACCCACTTGGACTCTTCTTTCACACTCAATTTTTTTTTTTCAGTAAGAAATTGGGGCATTCTATCGAAGTCTCATGGCAGAGATGAACTCACCTTCAAAGAAAATTTAATTATGTCATGTTGCCAATGATATTAATATCTTCAGATATTTCCATCTTCTGCAATAACTTCTTCTCAATAACTACTATGCAGATATTTTCATTTTTCCATCCTTTGCAATAACTGCTTTGCTAATACATCACCACAGTCATGCAAGTGGATAAATGAAAAAGGTGAAAACAACTAGGAAAAAGGATGGGCCGCTGGGATGGATTTCATCGCAGTCCATTGCCTCAGCCAATTTGCACCGTTAGACATAAAAAGGCCTTGCAAATACTAAGCATGGGGACACCTTCAACGTAATTAAAATAGTGGGCCTACAATAAAATACCTTGGAAAGTGACATTTACTTCAACTGCAAAATTTCTCCAACACCAGCAGTAAAAGGAATGGATGATTAACAACCATTGCCTTAATATGAAAGGGTTTGCATTTCAATAGGCATCTCGTGGTGATGCAACTTGAAACTAGTAGAACTAATTGGTTGAAGGTTTAACCCTTCTTGGTTAGAAGAAATAACCTAACGCCACCGGTGAAAGCAATAAAGGGTTAGCAACCATTGAATAATAATGATAGGTTTTAAATTAAAATAGCACATGATGCATAAAAATAGAAATTACCTTAACCCTTCTGGTGTTTCCTTACTCTCCTACTGTTGTAGCTAGCCATTGCCATTTCATTCTCAAGAAGGCCATTTGAAAAATCAATGGAAATAGGAAAATAGGGAATACACCCAGACACAAGCTACTTTAACTTGCTTGTAGTTGATTATCTTGAGGAGTTTGACATTGGAGAGGGAGGAGAGACTGAGGCCTTTGGCCATGAGCAGGTTCCCCGGCACCCTGTTCAACCGTATCTCCTTGTGTCGCTCCTCTTGTTTTGTTTTCTTCAGGGAGGGAAAAAAGGCAAATGCATCTCAATTGAGGGAGGGAAAATGAATAAGGAGAGAGAAATAAAAAAATTATTTTAGAAAAAGTATTTTTTTTATTGTTTTAATTTAGGATAATTACAAAATTAGAAATATAATGTAAACATAAACTAGCAATTGCACCTTAGTGTGCAATGGGTAGGCCAAAGAAGTGTGGAAGTCAATTAAGATAAATGTTGATCTATTTTTGTACTATATAAAATTATAATAATTATTAATTATAAATTTTAATCATTTTATGTAATTAATAGTTTTATTTAAAATATAATATATAATATTAAGTATAATTAATATATTTAACTTATATCTAATATATTTAAAATAGCATAAATAAAAAATTTCTTTAGTTAAAAAATTTGATTATATATTATATATTAAATATAAGTTAAATTCTTAAAAAAAAATTATTTTTATTTTGCAAAAGTCAAAATATTAAAAGATATTTATTTTGCAAAAATCGTTATCTAAAAAATGAACCAAACCTTACCACTTGTTCATTATAGCCATGGAAAATTTAAAACTCAATAAATAGTATAATCAAATAATATAACTCACTTATACCAATTAAACTTTAATCCATATATATATGACAAAATACTTGTTTTCATTCACGGAGTTAGGCTAGGCTTATGAGATAAATATTAATAATGACAACTCATTTCAGTCTCTTTCCATTTAAGAGGAATCAATCTAAAAGGACCATACCTATAACATTCCCTTCAAATTATGGTGGAGAGAGTATTCACGGTGATGGATAGGAATAAATAAATTTAAAAAAAACAAAAGTGAACCCTAATTGTTATGAAGTGGAGGCATTTACTGAGGCGACAACATAAAGTTTTATTTTGATAAATATACTTGAAAACCCTCGTTGAAACCTTATTTTCATGCTATAGCTCACCAAATTGGAGAAGTGAATGGTCAATACCAGTGAGGAAGAGTTTGGAGGAGCAACGGGGAAAGCAACGAAAAAATGGTAGAAAACAGTCGAAAAAAATTGCAAAAATGATGAACGGTTGAGATTCGTTTAATGGTCAGCAGATTGATACCAACCATTGATCGACAAAATTAGTTTTTCTTCTTCATATAGGATATGCCTTTGGTGTAAATATATTTAAGACAAAATTAATATTTTTCTTAAATTAATGTTTTAAATCCTCCCTTTATATAGTAGTGACACATGGATGTAGGAATGATTACCATTTAGTAGTGAAATGTTAAAAAAATTTATAAAATATGTGAAAGACTTAAGACTGCACCGAGAGGCAATGCCTTCCATGCAATAGGTATTTTTGGTGCACCAAGCACTCTAGGTGGCTAAATGGCCCGCTTAGGTAGGGGTCCCACGAGGGGGGCTTAAGCTCTATGGATTATGATCAAATTCAAAAGAAAAATGAATAGAGGAGTAATAGTCATTTTTATTTGTCTGATATTATTCATTTATTTAGTCATTTTTATTTGTCTGATATTAGTCATTTATTTAGTCATTTAGTTGTGATTTTACTTGATGACCAAATTAGTCACTTATAATGCCGATAATGGCATGGTGTGATGGTTTATAGGTGGCATTGTTGTTCTTGCCACCAAGGTTCAAACCCAGTTGGGGTATTTGTTGAATGGTTGTATCGGTTCATAGCTCTCAAAAGCATTTACCCTTGAATAAAATAAAAAATTAGAGCATATAAATGACCAAATTAGTCATTTATTTTCCAAATACTAGTGTTATCACGTAGTCATTTATTTTCCAAATTCTACTAGTGCTTGGTTCCGACAAATACAAATTATTATTGAAAATTTTTGAAGCATCGCGTAGAACTTCATACCAATTCTGATCGAAAGTCCATTTTGGGGCAAGCACCGAGGAGGTCTCCCTGACATAAACCCAAGCCACAGCGAGCATACAAGCCCCAAAAAAAAACCAACACAAGGGTATCAAAAAACCCTAGCCCACATACCACTAGATGCAGGCAGAGCATAGAGAAGCACCTCCAAAAGAGGCATCACAAGGAAGAAAAAGTAGGCCCAAAGGGTGGCTCCATGCAACACCCATGGCTCTGCGACACCAAACTTGCCAACACCAATGATCAGCCCTCACAGCCAGAGAAGAATGAAGCAACAAGAAAAGAAAAATGCCACCCCGGCCCCCAAAAGAATGCATGAGACCCCCTCCCAATGTAGAAGCAAGAGAGTGAGGAAATGAGCTAGGCACTACGGGCACCCTAACTGCAGGGTAGAGCAGTTGAATGCCATTCTAATTATTAATCTATTGGATACTAAATCTTCAAGATTACAAGAATGAATCATTTGCTCACTTTCTCAAGTTTTTAAGATGTTTCCAATCCATTTTACAACCTTTTCAACTTCCCTCATTAAATGAAACTTCCAAAACTACCTCTTGACCTTTGAACTTTCTAATTTTTTCTTTTTCTTGTATTTTACAAATAAACAAAGTTTACATTTTTTTCAAATTTTGCTTTTTCCATCTTTTTTCCCACATATTGACCTATCAAATATGACCTATTACAAAGATTTACATGCTTAGAAACTAAAATTTTCAATTTTTTTTCCTTTTGAAGGAATTTAGTTAGAAAGGTGCTCCTACACCATACAACCAACCAAAAAAACTTTCCAAGTCCCTTGGAAACATGTTCATTCAACTTTTCTTGTAGCTGCAAAACAACTTCAAATCTGCCTTGGACTGCTTCCTCTTCTTTACTCTCTGAATTTTATACTTGAATTTTTATTTTCCTTTTTCGATCACTTTTTCTTTCTCTACTCATCAGGTTCTCAATCACTCTTCTCATTCAAAAGGACACAGGACTACCCTTTAACAACTCTCAACTTTCCACTAACTCTTTCTCTACCAAAGGACACCAGACTATCCTTTCACTTTTCCTTTCCAAGTAATCTTTCCTCTTTCTTTCACAATTCATCCTTGACTTTCTCTAACTAATCATCTTTTCATCTACTCCAATCAGTGGAGTACTCTTACAACTCTCATAAAGACTACAAAGTCAAGTTCTTCTTCAGACATATATCCATCTCCTTCACTCACCACACAACTTAGCAAAATTCTTTGCCTCACCTAGGAATCTCCTATTTTCTCTACCTAGTCTCTTGGAAACCAACAACCAGGTTCTCTCTTAACCTACACAAACACCAACACTTTCTCTCTACAGCTTAGATGGATCGAGCACTCAAATTCACCCTTACCATCTCAAAACCTGATTAAGTAAACAAAACCATTCATCTCTTTCACTATTCATTCTTTCAACTTGTCTTAATAAGGTAATTGACAAAAAATATTCACAACTAGTTTTTAGACTTTCACCAAACCATTCAATATCATTACCTATCAGAAACAAACCATCTAGACTACCATGTAACTCTATCATATCAAAACTTGCACTTAAACACCTATTTTACTCTTTATTCCGCAAGGCATAGTAACCACCATCAGTCATTCATGCTACAAATACTTATTTAGATCTTCCAAGACACTGTAAGCAACCTATTCTTGACTGAGATAAGACAAATACTTACTCACAAATCATAGATCCATCAGACTTTCCTTTAGCTTGCAATCAACATACCTTTTTCCACATAGGATTCACCTCACTCAATACTTCAATCCATCAAACCTACCCTCTAACACTTATTCAAACATGGAGAAACTTGTAAAAAAATCAAATAAATAGGTTCCAAGCATTTATAATCACTCCTTTCTCTGTTTTATCAGATTTGTTGTGTTAAGCAAACAAACCTTCACTTACCTTGTAGGCCACCAAAACCCTTGAAGTGGGTGATTCCAATACAAACAAAATGCATCTTCACAAACTCAATACACCTTTTGAGTGCCATTTTGATCATCTTAAACATACCTCAACATCAGTTTGACTTGTTTTGAAGCAAACAACATAATCTTGATTGTACGTTGCCAAAAACCCTTCAAGTAGCCCAAAATTACAAAGGAGGTAGTCTCAAATCAATACCAAAACACAAAATGTCTTCAAATAGTCTTTCAAACAGTCAGAAAACTCAATAATCATCCATTTTTATGGACTAAAAAGCTCAATTTACTACTGATCCACAAACCCTTAATAATAGGCTTTATTAATGCACAAGAATGAGGGTTTAATAGAAATACCCATTACAAAGGTTAACCTTCATTGAATATGCTTCCAACATATTGGAATAAGCTTGCATAAGCTATAAAAACCTTCTTACAACTTTCATGCATCCCTTTTCATTGAATACCACCTTGGAGCCATTCATTTTCTTTGGAAAAACTCTAAAATTATGTGAGGACAACTTTCACACTATACTTTGAGCTTCCCCTACACAAATCAACTCAAACAAACAATAAACATCCTAAACCTAGCTTACTCCACTAATTTTCAACCCTAATTCAGTGGAGTAGCCATTCCAAAACTTGTTAGACTCTTGAAACCTCAATATTGAGGGTTTCAACCGAGTTAATGAAAATCAATCCAAACAAATGTAATGCTTAATGGATTCCCCTTGAAAAGGTTTCAATTGAAAGATGTTTCCCTGTGCTACTTGAAACAACATGAATTAAGGGCTAAAAAAACTTTGCAGACTGTACAACTCAAGGAACAATAAGAAGAAACTCTAAAATTCAAAAATAGGGTACTTTTATTGATACTAAATCTTCAAGATTACAAGAATGAATCATTTGCTCACCTTCTCAAGCATTTTAAAGATGTTTCCAATCCATTAACTACCTTTTCAACTTCCCTCATCAAATTAAACTTCCTAAAACTACCTGTTGACCTTTGAACTTCCTAATTTTTTCTTTTTCTTGCATTTTACAAATTAGAAAATTTTACATTTTTTTCAATTTTTTCTTTTTCCATCTTTTTTCCCACCTATTGACCTATCAAATACGACCTATTACAAAGATTTACATGCTTAGAAACTCAAGTTTTCAATTTTATTTCCTTTTGAAGGCATTCAGTTAACAATGTGCTCTTGCACCATACAAGCAACCAAAAAAAACTTTCCAAGTCCCTTGGAAACATGTTCATTCAACTTTGCTTGTAGCTACAAAACAACTTCAAATCTGCCTTGGACTACTTCCTCTTCTTTACTCTCTGAATTTTGTACTTGCCTTTGCCTTTTCCTTGTTCTGTCACTTTTTCTTTCTCTACTCATCAAGTTCTCAATCACTCTTCTCATTCAAAAGGACACAGGACTTCCCTTTGACAACTCTCAACTTTCCACTAACTCTTTGTCTACCAAAGGACATAGGACTGTCCTTTCACTTTTCCTTCCCAAGAAATATTTCCTCTTTCCTTCCCAATTCATCCTTGACCTTCTCTAACCAATCATCTTTTCTTCCACTCCCATTAGTGGAGTACTCTTACAACTCTCATAAAGGCTGCAAACTCAAGTGCATCTTCAAACAAATATCCATCTCCTTCATTGCCTCACCACACAACTCACCAACTTAGCAAACTTCTTTTCTTCACCTAGGTGTCTCCTATTTTCTGTACCTATTCTCTTGGAAACACCAACACTTTCTCTTTGCAACTTAGATGGATCAAGCACTTGCAACCAACCAACTATCAGAATCAGCTAGCTTTGATACCAATTGATGCAAAGCATCAATCAAAAACCACAAATCATCAAGGATACTTTAGACCCAAACTCTTACTAAGAAGTTCTATGCACAAATCACCAAGAATTCACTTATTCATTTCACAAAAAGAATCTATCAATATACAAGGCTACCAGTAAGCCAATTCTCAACATCTATTTTCAGGTATGTGTAGGATCATGATGGGCCAAAAAGTGGCGATATGATGGGTATGTGTAGGGTATGTGGCTGACAACTTTTTTTTAACCCAAAATAGATGAAATGAAAAGGGTTTTTAAAGGAGAATCTCAACTTTCCACCAATATAAATTATGCTTTACTTTGAATTTAATAAATAATTATTATTCATTTTCTATTTTGAATTGACTAAAGGAGTCCCGATAGATTGATTGAAAAACATCTATATCTTTCAAATGGTATCACATTTTTTAATCGCAACATGTGTCACATTCTATGCTTCAAATACTATGGGATTAAAAAAAATTGAATTTCACAAATTTTTGACCAAGTTAGGGTTAAGGTGGAACAATGAGCTTTATATTTTTAAAAATTGTAATAAAAATTCATAATTAATTATTACTTGGAAAAAATTACAAAAAATATGCATCACATTGGGACATGAGTCTATACTATATCCAAATATTATAAAAAATATTATCATTTTATTGTGGTTAGGGTGGTTGAGCGGACACCTACTTCTTATTTTTTCCCTAAAATTTAAGGTACTACTATGTTGAAATTTCAATTTTTACAAAATAGATTTTCTTTTTTTTTAAATAAACCCTAGTAGTTTAGAAACCATTCAATTTCTACAAACTCTATTCTTACATATTTTTTGAAATATTATGAATAACTTATTCAACTTTGTACGCGTCAAGTTGCCTAACTCTAATTTTTCTGGTTGCAACCCTTGGGGCCTATTTTTTCCATGATGATCCTACACATACCCTTTCCAATCCTTGACTAGACTCAAATTCACAGTTACCATCTCAAAACCTGAGTAAGTAAATAGAACCATTCATCTCTTTCACTATTCATTCTTTCAACTTGTCTCAATAAGGTAATGGAAAAACAATCTTCACAACTAGCTTTCATACTTTCACCAGAGAATTCAATATCATTACCTATCAGAAACAAACCATCTAGACTACTATGTAACTCTATCATATCAAAACTTGCACTTAAAACACTATTTTACTCTCTATTTCGCAAGGAAAAGTAACCACCATCAATCATTCATGCTACAAACATTTATTTAGATCTTCCAAGACACTGCAAGCAACATGTTCTTGACTAAGATAAAACAAATACTTACTCACAAATCACATATCCATCAGAATTTGCTTTAGCTTACAGTCAACATACCTTTTTCCACATAGGATTCACCTTTCTCAATACATCAAATCCATCAAACCTTCCATATAACACTTATTCAAACATGGAGACACCTGTAAAAAAATCAAATAAATAGGTTCCAAGCATTTATAATCACTTATTTCTCTGTTTTATCAGATTTGTTGTGTTAAGCAAACAAACCTTCACTTACCATATAGGCCACCAAACCCTTGAAGTGGGTGATTCCTCTGCAAACAAAATGCATCTTCACAAAATCAATACACCTTTTGAGTCCCATTTTGATCATCTTAAACATACCTCAACATCAGTTTGACTTGTTTTGAAACAAACAACAGAATCTTGACTGCATGCTAGCCAAAACCCTTCAATTAGCCCAAAATTACAAAGGAGGTAGTCTCAAATCAACACCAAAACACAAAATTTCTTCAAACAGTATTTTAAACAGTCACAAAACTCAAGAATCATCCATTTTTAGGGACTAAAAAGCCCAATTTACTACCGATCCACAAACCCTTAATAATAGTCTTTATTAATGCACAAGAATGAGGGTTTAATAAAAATACCCATTACAAATGTCAAACTTCATTGAATATTTTTCAAACATATTGTAATAAGCCTACATAAACTAAAAAACCCTCTTACAACATTCATGCATGCCTTTTCATTGAATACCACCTTGGAGCCATTCATTTTCTTTGGAAAAACTCTAAATTTATGTCAGGACAACTTTCACATTGTAATCTAAGCTTCCCCTACACAAATCAACTCACACACACAATAAAAATCCTAAACCTGGCCTACTCCACTGATCTACAACCCTAATTCAGTGGAGTAGCCATTCCAAAACTTGTTAGACTCTCAAAACCTCAATATTGAGGGTTTCAACCAAGTTAATGAAAATCAGTCCAAATAGATGCAATACTTAATGGATTCCCCTTGAAAAGGTTTCAAATGAAAGGTGTTTCCTTGTGCTACTTTAAACAACAATAATTAAGGTCCAAAACAACTTTGCTGAGTGTACAACTCAAGGAACAATAAGAAGAAACTCTAAAATTCAAAACCAGGGTACTTTTATTGATTCTAAATCTTCAAGATTACAAGAATGAATCATTTGCTCGCCTTCTCAAGATTTTTAAAGATGTTTCCAATCCATTAACTACCTTTTCAACTTCTCTCATCGAATTAAACTTCCTAAAACTACCTCTCGACCTTTGAACTTCCTGATTTTTTCTTTTTGTTGCATTTTACAAATCGACAAATTTTACATTTTTTTAAAATTTTGCTTTTTCTATCTTTTTCCCCACCTATTGGGGTATGTGTAGGATCATCATGGAAAAAATAGGCCCTTAGGTGGCAAAAAATTTAGAAAAATCAGATTTAGGCAACTTGACGTAAAAAATTGAATAAATTATCTTTATTATTTCAAAAATATGTAAGAATAAAATATGTAGCAAATTGAATGTAGTTACTAAACTACTAGGTATTTTTAAAAATCTATTTGGTGAAAATTTGGAAATTTCAATCGCAGTGGTACTTAAATTTCGGGGAAAAAGTAGGTGTCTATTTAACCACACTAACCACAATAAAATGATAATATTTTTTATAATATTTTGAATATAAATTAAGAGGGACTCATGTCCTGATGATGCTTTTTGTAATCCTATAGTATGTGAAGCATAGAATGTAGCATGTTTTGGATTCAAAAATGTGTCTGGATTGAAGAAGCTATAGATGTTTTTTAATCAACCTATCAATCAAGACTTTGAATTTGTAATTCAAATAGAAAATGAATAATAATTATTTATTAAATTCAAAGAGGCTAAAGTATAATTTATATTATTGGTGGAAAGCTGATAATCTCCTTTAAAACCCTTTTCATTTCATCAATTTTGGGTAAAAGAATGTCATCAATACATACCCTACACATACCCATCATATGCATTACACTTTTATTTATCATGATTGTGCACATACCTATTGACCTATCAAATATGACCTATTACAAAGATTTACATTCCTAGAAACTCAAATTTTCCTTTTTTTTTCCTTTTGAAGGCATTCAGTTAACAAGGTGCTCCTACACTAGGAAAGATATCACAGTCTATAAAACTTGCTCGTTTCAACCTCAATGTTGAGCCAATTAGGTCTAGATCTTTGTCCTTAGGACAATAGGAAAGATCTAAAACTAAACTAAAATTATTTGAAATTATCAAACTAAGAAATAAAAACAAAGGCCTTATACATAAAATATAGGTTTCATAATAATGTACAAAATAGAAATGATAATTTGTGAGATATGAAAGGGTGATGGCATGTACATTTACCCTAATTTTCACCCATGGGCTCAATCAGGTAGGATAAATCATGTGGCAGAGGTTTGAGAAGGCCAAATGGAACATTCACACAAGGGAAAAAGTCATGAATCTGATGCTAGGTTATAGGGAGCTTAGTTGAAAAGCATGCCTCAATTAGTTTGACATATTTATCCTCTAAGGAGAAAGTCAGCAAGACCTTCCAGATGTCTTGCTGACTAGCAGGGGTTCCATCAAGTCTAAATGTTTCACATTGGGATCCTATCGGCATGAGATTATCAAGGTCTCCTGGACCCATAATGCATTTTTGGTTAAATA